>RJVU01026577.1:1836800-1852549 GCA_003731715.1 Anabarilius grahami
CCAGATAATATATATATATATACACATATACATACATACACACACACACACACATATATATATATATATATATTTGAACGTGTTGCTTGACTCTGGCCCTCCCTTTTCTCTCTAATATCCCAATAGTGGTTACATAACAAGGATTTTATGCATATGGATTTGTAGCACCTTGAAAGGTAAAATAATCCAGCAGACAAGGCAGATTAAAGACAAGCTTGCAAACAGAGCCCTCTGTTGAGTTGACAAGGGCACACCATCAGAGCCAGAGTGGAATTACATCCTATCTAAAAGTCTCTGTACTGTCACTTTGCTTACATTTATAGAAACGTCAGTGTCCATCATGACAGGATTGATGTCAGGCCTGAAGGGCTGCACGAGCCCTAGCGTGTACGCTGAGGTGCCAGATGGAGGCTGGGGCTGGATGGTGGCTGCCGCCTTCTTCTTCGTGGAGGTTTTCACTTATGGCATCATCAAGATTTTTGGGATTTTCCTCCAGGACCTCATGACAGACTTTAATGAAACCAACAGCAGAGTGTCTTGGGTCATCTCCATCTGTGTCTTTGTCATGGCCTTCACAGGTAATTCAGTCTAGACATTTAAAGAATGTACCTCACAGTGTTTACACAATACAAATGGTACAAGAGAAAACGGTAAGCTGTACAAGAGAAAAATACCTTGATATATGATATTGCTTAAGATTGTTCTCCGGAGAACACCTTTGCAGGTTACTCAAGTTTTGCAACGCTAAACCAGTTTTCCATTTCTCGCTTTTGCTTACACTCTCACAGAGACATCTGTAGAAGCCATTGTGTACTATTTTGTACTAAGTGTGTTTCATCACCTAACCCAAAGGCTACATCAGACACACAACTCAGTCTTAGTTCAGGGAAGTTGAGGGAAAAAGTAGGTCATTATAAGAATACCAGGCATATCCCAGAAGAGGCAGGTACAGAACTGTGGAAATTAAGAAGCAGGCTGTGTCATCACATCTATGATTTTCCTGTATTTCTCACAGGCCTTAAAGGGATAGTTCACCCAAAAAATTAAAATTCTGTCATCATTTACTCACCCTCATGACGTTCCACAAGAAGATGTTTTCTTTTGTCCAAACCATGGAAGTCAATGGACTCCAAAACTGTTTGGGTTACCATCATTCTTCAAAATATCTTCTTTGTGTTCCAAAGTCGAACAGGTTTGAAACAACATAATGGTGAGTAAATGATGACAGAATTTTCATTTTTTGGGTGAACTGTCCCTTTTAAAACATGCACAAAATATCAGACCTTTCACTGCGAACCTGTCAAACTGATTCTGACTTCCAAGCACATCTTTTCATCTTGGCATTTATGCTGAGAGCGAGAGATGCCCTATTTAGTGGATGTGCTGACCTGTGCTGTGTAAGAACTGACGGCTGTTGTGATGGCTGACTGGAGATTCACTCACTTTGCCCAGTGACAAAGCAGCCCCAACATTTCATGACTCAGTGGACAGATTCACATTTTTCCAGCTGAAAGGGCTTCAAAGGATCATTCTTGTTCAAACAGAGGCAGTCACTCAAAAGGGCTCAGATAGAAAGTGATTACTCAAAGCAAAACTTGCTAGTGATACTGTCTTTATGCCCTTGCTCCAAAAATGACCACCATAAATGGATAATTTAAGACAGTTTTGAAAAGGAAGTGCTTAGATTCACTGTAATTATTTTGAGCATAAAATATCACAGTGTGTCTGAGTGTTAACAAACAACATCTTTCCCACAGCTCCTCTTTCCACGGTGATGAGTAATCGCTTTGGCTACCGGCCTGTCGTCATGCTCGGTGGACTCCTGATTAGCCTGGGCACAATCACAACGGCCTTCACCAAATCCATCACTGAGATGTACATCACCATGGGAGTCGTAGCAGGTAAATCCACCTTCTGTGCGAGTTTGTATGTGCGATACATATTTTGGAACCTACAAAATATGTAAAGTAAATGAAGGTGAATTTATTAATTATTTTTTTTATTGCCAGTACAGTGTGTAACTGAAAACATTTTTCCTCAGGGTGGTGTGGCATGACATTGTGAAAACTGATTGTTTAATTTTTATTTTAAAGAAATAAAATGCATAGCATTTGCAATTTATTTATTTTTTTGTTTGAAGAGTAATTTAGCTTTGCCATCACAGGAATGAATTACATTTGCAAATATATTCAAATAGAAAACAGTTATTGTTTTTACTGTATTTTTTGATGAAATAAAGACAGCCTTGGGGAGAATAAGAAACTTCTTTCAAAAAAATTTATCTTACCGACCCCAAACTTTTGAGCAGTATTTTCTGTCGTATCACTAAATAAAAAATAGTCATGTTTTCTGTCATTTTCACAGATTGATATTTTTGTGATTACTGTATTACTTTTTTTTCTTCCTAGCCTTTTTTATTCACTTTTTTCAAAGACAGGGAATTCAAGCAGTGCTGTGAATGGTATATGACTTGTTATCCCACATCATGCGGTAACACACAAAAATTGACGTTATTGAGATTCAAACACATTATCCAAAAGTGAACTTGGCTTATTTCAAATTTCCTGCTTTTAAGAAAGCTGCAGAAAGCTATAGACAGTAATTCATTAAAATATCTCACAATGCCCCCCCACCCCCTCCCCCCAATTTTTACTAAATAATATATTCACACTCTAGCCAATCTGTCCACATGTTGTTTTATTTGTTGTTTTAAAGGGCTGATGTTTTCTATAAGCAAAATTTTAATTTTGAAACTCATTGTGGCACATAATCCTTATGGATAACACTTTAGTTTAGGGTCTAATTCTCACTATTAACTACTTGCTTATTAGCATGCATATTACTAGGATATTTTGGCTATTTATTAGTATTTATAAAGCACATATTAATGCCTTATTCTGAATGACCTTATTCTACATCCCTTAATCATACCCAATACCTAAATGTAACAACTACCTTACTAACTATTAATAAGCAGTAATTAGAAGTTAATTGAGGCAAAAGTCATAGTTAATAGTGAGAATTGGACCCTAAACTAAAGTGTGACCTCTTGTTTTACCAGATTTTTAAAAAGATGCACTGCTAGCTTTCCCCAAAATTCAAAACACTTCCTCCCCGCCACCATTAGTTGATCCTAACCTTGCCGATCTTCTCCTGTCTCTTTTTTGTCTCTTTTAAATACAGTTTTCTTTCAGCCCTTTGTCGAGTTTGTCCCACGGAAGAGAGCGCCCTGGTTCTTTGCGCACCTGAGCCCCTTGTGTTGAAGAAACCAGTGGCTGTCATCTCCCTCTTTGCTATTTATTTACAGGCCTGGGTTACTGCCTTACCTTCCTGCCTACAGTCACCATCCTGTCGCAGTACTTCAGCAAGCGCCGCTCCCTCGTCACATCCATAGCCTCAACCGGAGAATGCTTCTCCCTGCTAGCCCTCGCACCAGGTACTGTATGATCGACAGACTCTTCTGGATGGTTCACACAAAATCTAAATTGTGTCATCATTTTCTCACCCTCTTGTTTTACATATGAATGTCTTTCTAATGCAAACACAAAAGAAGATATTTTGAAAAAAAAATTTCAGCTGTTGTCCAAAACACTATTGGGCCCTTATTGACTTTCGTTGTATGGACAAAACATTTTTCAAAATATCTTCTTTTATATTCCACAGAAGAAAGAAAGTCATATAGGCTGAGTAAATAATGATAGAATATTAATATTTGGGCACAGGCAACTTTTACAAGCACATGCAAACTTCTTTTGAATGTTACAGATTAGCCAAGCTATAGCCTGATAATAGCCTGTTTAGAAGTCAAATAAATTTGAATAGTCATTAAAGAGACTGTTATATTTCACAGAAAGCCCAATGTTTTTCAGACCTGTTGAAAACACTGCCTTTATTTTATTCTTCTCATTTGAATTCATGCTGCAGCTCTGAATGTGCTGAAGGAGCAGATTGGCTGGCGTTACTGCTTGATCGTGATTGGGGTTTTGCAGGCCTCAATCGTTGTCTGTGGGGCTTTGCTGAAGCCAATAGTCATTAAACCCAAACCTGCCACACCAGAGGGTTCCCCCCTCAAAGAACCTGAATCCAAATATGACCTGGAGAATGAATTCACACGTACCTCTATTGGCTCTGTGGACTCAGGGGTCCAGTCTGTCACCTCCTCCCAGATCAACCTGTCCGAGGGCCAGGAATCTACAGAGCAGGACTCTGCAGAGAAAAAAACACCTAGGAAAAAAGAAGGAGAAAACGTTGAAGACGAGGTACCAGTGCTTCCTGAGACCTCAGGGGTCTCTAGGCCCAAGCTGTTGGACTTCTCCGTGCTCAGGGACGCCAGCTTCAACTGCTACGCACTGTTTGGCCTCTTCGCCACACTGGGCTTCTTCGCTCCGCAGCTCTACGTCATTGAGCTGAGCGTGAGCCGAGGTGTGTCACGTGACAACGCCACCTACATGCTCTCGGGAATGGCCGTGGCTGAGATTCTAGGCCGTCTGTCCATGGGTTGGGTCCTCAATCGCAGGCCCATTCGCAAGATCTACATTCTGCTGATTTGCACGGTGCTGCTGTGCCCGGTGCTGGTTGTCTTCACCTTTGTCACTGAGTTCTGGGGGCTCATGTCCTGCTCCTGTTTCTATGGCTTCCTGCTGGGCACCGTGGCCTCCAGCCACATCCCCATGCTGGCTGAAGATGACGTGATTGGCATTCAGAGGATGTCATCGGCTGTTGGCGTCTACGTCTGCATCCAGAGCTTTGCAGGACTGGCCGGTCCACCTCTAGGAGGTAAAAACCACCTCTGTAAGGTTTAGAAAAGAGATTAAAATACCATGATCCTCTTTGTAAACCTCTTTGGCCCCTTGAACTAGAATAAACTAGAATTGTGTTTACACAGGCAAATACCACTCATACTTTCTTCTGAAAAAAGTTACTCATAAATTTTCCATTTATGTTAATCTTCTTATTTCAGGTTTTCTGGTAGACAAGACTAACAATTACGGATCAGCCTTTTACTCCTGCGCGGCTGGGATGGGAGTAGGGGCTCTGTTTCTTGGACTGGTACGTCCAGCCAAATCCGGCCTCTGCCTTGGGAGGAGGAGGAATGACCAGCAAACACCAGACAGAGACTCTACCTCACAGGGAAGTGATGATGGCACTGCTGACTTTGTAGAAATGGACATGGAGAATGACAACAGTCCTGTAAAGTCCAAACCTTGGCCAGTATGAATACCGCCTCACCTCAAGAGTAAACATACTCTTTATCCTCCACTTGAATGACCATCCCAAAGGTTGCAATACAGAAATCCTGATCCGACAGGGTAAAACAGTCACAAATCCAATGTTATGTCAATTAAAGGAGAGTTTAATCACTCTTCATTGCACTTCTGCTGAACACCCAATCATAACCCCCAAAACAAGTTTACATATTTTGTGTTACTCATTATATATTGAAAGAGGAAACAAGCGTTTCAAGGCTCCTTTCCAGTCATACTGTGGAAGTACGCATACTACAGTATCCACACACTTTTAGAGAGGCAAGAATTAAACCTATTAAGTGTTCAATTCTTTAACTCTCATTTACCAAAGTCTGCTAAATGTGAAGCTCACTATTTAATCATTATTTCAACCATAAATCATCGTAACGCTCAGTTCTCAGCTTTAACATCTAAAAAATAAGAAACCTCAGGCTGTTTTGCTGCTTAAAGTGAGGCCATGATGCGTATTTATATTGCATTAGGTTGCATAAACCTCATTCAGAGTTAAAGGTGAGACAAAGCTGTCTAGTGTTTCAGGGTTGTACGTCATTTGCTTGCTTGGGTCTCTTGTTTAATGTTTTGACTAATGTTGCTATTGCAATGATGGCAACATCTCTTTGCTTAGAAACAGAGGGGTAGCGCAGCTTTGATGATGATAACGCACGATTTGCACCATTTATTCTCAAACATTCACTATTAAAGATGATGCAGATTGTGACGTAACCTGCTTCAGAGGCAAGTCTTCCATCAAGAGTAACTCATCATCAGTCAGAACATTTTGAATGATGGATGAATGTCAAAGGCTTCTGTCCTCTGAATTCCTGCTCAGAGATGTAGGCTACCTAGAAACACATTCAAGAGTTTCTAATAAGAAGTTACGGCTATAGAATGTTATGTTACTGCTGTAATTTGGAGTGCGCCGTCTGTGCCTTGTCATAGAATTCTGAGGTATCAAGAGCTTGTGAATTGAAACGGGAAACAAAGGCCCTATTTACACTAGTGCATTTTCGTTTTAAAACGCATACATTTTGCTACGGTTATGCCTGTTGTTTACACTACGCCGGCCGTTTCGAACCTCAAAAACTGAGACTTTCGAAAACACTCCGTTTTAGTTTGAAAACGCCGGGGTTGCATTTCAGTATAAACGGACCAAAACGGAGACTTTTGAAAACGATAGTGTGGCTGCCCACGTTCGCTCTACGTATCCTTGAGGACCGTGTAAACAATAACATGGAGACTGAACTACAATCTTTGCGGGCTTTGTTGTAATTTTTAGCAACCATTGTGCACTTTAACTCAGCATTTTTTTAATACTGCAGCTGCCTACATGTGCAAGAGTCAGCTGTTTTACACTTGTACACGCATGCCCAGTGTGCATGATCAGTCATGTGACATGCATTTTCAGCCGTGTAGTGTAGACTGAGATCATTTTTGAAACACTGGAAATGCCAGTGTAGAGGATCGTTTTCATTTTTGGAAGCGCCGTTTAAAAACAAACACACACCAGTGTAAATGGGGCCTAAAGGGGCTGTTCACATAGAACGCATTCTTGCGTTTAAAAGCATTAAATTCAGTATCTCTCGAGATGCGTTTTTAAAAAGTTACGCTGAAGACACCAAAAGAGGCGGTGCAACAGTCAAAGATGTCAGTCTAGCGCATGTTTATGTAGAAAAACAACTTCCCCTCCCTTTAGCAGCGACACCTCTTCTCTGATGACGTGTTCACTGGCACGAGAGCGGGACAACCTGTCACTTACATGACATCACAACGACTCAACGATCCAATCAATTCCCGATGGACAAAATTAAGTCCCGCCCTACATTGTTACTTGTTCGAGAAGTCGTTTTACTTGGATACACGTCACAATATTAAAGAAAACACCTTCACAACTTCTATTTTATGCCGACTTTAAAAGCGGCATAGTGGAAGGCAAAAGAAAAAGATGTGGCATGGAGCGGAGGAATGAAAAAGAATGCAGTCTTGAGACGTGTAAACAGACGAAATTAATGCGACACAAAAAAAACGTCTGTAAAAAGTAATCGCAGTGTAGTGTGATCTGTGAGAACCGGCCCCATGAAATGAGCTGAAAACACAAAACACTGGGCGAGTATCATGACTATAGTATTTTTTTAATGTGTAATTCACTACATGAATGGCACAAGGATGGATAATATTTGAGAGGCTACTCACTGCAGAGCCATAACCTCCAGCTCCCCCTCTCTCGACCTACTGTGTGCGTGATGGGTGGAGCTGCATCCTCCAAACACACCCTAACCCTACCTCTCCACCCATTAAACAGGTTAAGCTCCACCCTTGAGCTCCAGAGAGGTGAAGCTGGAGGTCATTATGCTCTGCTGCGAGCACCACTTGTAATATTTTGATGGAGAGAAAGGACAGTATATGAGCAATGGAGTGAAAGAAGAATTAAATGTATTCCATCAAATGAGATGAATCTGATGGTAAATTCCATTAAACGCACTTACCTAATGGCTTGAACTCTTGTGTACCTCTTATGTTCTGTAAACTCTTAATTTGTCATACATGTATTTAAATACTGTTTATTTGGGTTTTTTACTTTTGATGAGAAGACATGTTTTGTGCATCCTTTTTTCTTTGATTTGTTAAAATCTTTTTTTAATGTAATGCAGACTTCTGCCTGTGAGATGCTGCACTTCTGAATATTGCAATGACAGTCCGTTTAATTTATAATAAAGACAATGATTTTTATAATCAGGTGTCCTACACATTTTTCATTTCAAAATTCCATTCTTTTCCAGACTCAAATTTCCAAACCTCTCTGTAGATTTTTCAGACCATATTTAACAAATGGTTCATACAGCATTACTTTTAGCATTACATTTAGTATACAGTAGTCATCTGTAAATATTCCTATTTTCTGTTTTTTCCCCCATTTGTTTTCTCGAAGTGATATATGCTTACATGATGAGAAGAAACCTAAAATGCTTTATAACCTGCATATATTCATCCATGACACATCAGTTTGATGTAAATGTGGTTTGATGTTGAATGATTAACAAACAGCAAAGTCCAGTCTGATTCAGATGATCGTTTCTATAAATTCATACATATATATATATGGGTGGGATATATTAGGCAACAAGTGAACATTTTGTCCTCAAAATTGATGTGTTAGAAGCAGGGAAAATGGGCAAGCGTAAGGATTTGAGGATTTGACAAGGGCCAAATTGTGATGGCTAGAGGACTGGATCAGAACATCTCCAAAACTGCAGCTCTTGTGGGGTGTTCCCGGTCTGCAGTGGTCAGTGTCTATCAAAAGTGGTCCAAGGAAGGAACAGTGGTGAACTGGCAGCAGGGTCATGGGCGGCCAAGGCTCATTGATGCACGTGGGGAGCGAAGGCTGGCCCGTGTGGTCCGATCCAACAGATGAGCTACTGTAGATTGCTCAAGAAGTTAATGCTGGTTCTGATAGAAAGGTGTCAGAATACACAGTGCATTGCAGTTTGTTGCATATGGGGCTGAATAGCTGCAGACCAGTCCGGGTGCCCATGCTGACCCGTCCACCGCCGAAAGCACCAACAGTGGGGCACGTGAGCATCAGAACTGGACCACGGAGCAATGGAAGAAGGTGGCCTGGTCTGATGAATCATGTTTTCTTTTACATCACGTGGATGGCCGGGTGCGTGTGCGTCGCTTACCTGGGGAACACATGGCACCAGGATGTACTATGGGAAAAAGGCAAGCCAATGGAAGCAGTGTGATGCTTTGGGGAATGTTCTACTGGGAAACCTTGGGTCCTGCCATCCATGTGGATGTTACTTTGACACGTACCCCCTACCTAAGCATTGTTGCAGACCATGTACACCCTTTCATGGAAATGGTATTCCCTGGTGGCTGTGGCCTCTTTCAGCAGGATAATGCGCCCTGCCATAACGCAAAAATGGTTCAGGAATGGTTTGAGGAGCATAACAATGAGTTTGAGGTGTTTACTTGGCCTCCAAATTCCCCAGATCTCAATCCAATCAAGCATCTGTGGGATGTGCTTAACAAACAAGTCCGATCCATGGAGGCTCCACCTCATAACTTACAGGACTTACAGGATCTGCTGCTAACATCTTGGTGCCAGGTATCACAGCACACCTTCAGGGGTCTAGTGGATGGCTGTTTTGACCAACACAATATTAGGAAGGTGGTCATTATGTTATGCCTGATCGGTGTATATATAGGCTATAATAATAATAATATCATATATATATATATATATACGGGCAACAGTCTGAAAACAAATATTTTTCCATACTTATTCAGACTTAGAAATTACTCAGATAAAATCTCATACTTTGTAGGAACTCCATACTGTATAATGGAGTCCTGTTCAGTCATTATTCAGACACAGAAGGACGCGTTGAAGCAGTCACATGACACTAGACAAAGAGCTGAGTCATCATCAGTGTTGCCAAGTCGACTTTTTCCCGGGGAATTGGGCTACTTTATCACTGTTGCCGCGGGTTGAAGCGACCAAAATAACATGATAATTAGCCCCTGAAATTAGAATTTTAACAGGGGAACCACAGTAAATTCCGCGTTTTTGGCGGGGTTCCCCTGGTAAAATTCTTTTTAAGGGACCCCCCTGAAACGCAACGGGCGGGTTTTGTTGTGAAAACCTGGCAACCCTTTTGCTCTGCTGCAGAAATCACCCTCTGCAGAAGATAAGCACAGCCCATGCAGCTAGAGACACCCCACCCTGCGGAGACGGCCAGCAGTCTTGTATTTTGGGAAAGCAGTTAGTTTGCAAGAGCAGTCCCTGTAGTATGCGTGTGGAATCGGTCCCAAGCTAAAAGCTATTCATAGTTTAAAGCTAGGTTACAGTCAAACTATTGTTCTGATGAAGTAGTTAGCTACAGAATAGAGGTCATTTGGTAATATTTGTCTAAACTAAAGAAATATAAGGCACAAACGCAAGTATTTTTAGTGCGTCTGCATTAAATTGGAACTGCAGCTAAAAACACAAGATATGAAATGCATCTAACAAAATTTAACATGAAACGTGCCTTTTGCCACAGATTAGTAGTCCATTAGTGTGCACGATGTTGTGTCAGCGCAAATTATTTTTTGTGGCATTAACATGACAACTTTCTAATTAGATTATGATTTTTCATGCCGTTCTTAAAAATTATGTTTTTGGATTTAATATAAATTGAGATTATTACTTTATATTAAATCTGAATCATTCTTTTAAGAACCGTATGAAAATGCATGATATAAATACAACTGTGATATGTAGTATTATTTTTTCTTTTATTACCGTATTTTAAAGTCATGTAAAATGAAGCCCTGGGTACATTTGGTGTAACACCACAACCTAGTGTTCACAAAGAGTAATTGCACTTTCACCGAGTCGATTTAACCTGTAGAAATTAAAACAAGCTGCATAATTGCTCTGAAGTAGTTCTTCTGAGCAGCAACAACAAAAAAATACATCAAATGACAGTTTTTGAAAAATGTTTTATTGAGTCAATGATGAAGAATGGGGAAGCATATGTTAGACTGTACAATGAAAAGCAGGTCTATATTCAGTACTGAGTCTTGAAATCTTTAGTATGAATTATTTTGATATGAGGACTCAAAAGCATCCACATTAATCAAATAAAAAACAACAACAACAACAACCTAAAAACATAAAAAAAAAAAAAAAAAAGGACCAGAAATGTCTGAGGCATTAAACTGGAGGCACTAGGAATTCTTTGTGGCAGGCATAAGTCTTGCATAATTATAATAATCAAACGTGATTATCTGGGCAAAACCGAAAAGGTCAAATCAGCCATCTCTGATCAGAATTACGTTCAGGAGAAAGCTACAATGAGAAAGACTTGTTTGTTTATACACCATCCTCAACAATTCTTACAGGAAGAGCAGAGAAAACAAGCGTGAATGGCGTTCATCTCTCACACATCACAGTGTACAGAAGAGGAATACAGCTAAAGTAGTGTATCTATCTGCATCGCCATCGCCCTTCCTTTAAACGTGTCGATCGTTAGGAGCGCGACAGAAACCAATGCGCTCCAACAGAGAGGCATCGAGGCGGTGCGCGTGTCAGTGGGTGACTGCAGCAGTGGTGGCCTTTGTCCTCCACCTGTCATACAGACAGATCTGTCAAAGCTACAGCGGACAGTGACATCATTTGCAAAAGCCCTAGGGTCTGCCCTCGGCTCTCGCACGCAGGAAGTCGTGGACTCGTCCTCAGCCATTCCTCTGGGTTTTTGGCAAGTGCAGAACACTTGCTTTATTAAGTTCAAAGGCAGATAATACAATGTTTTAAGACTCGGCATGCTAGAACTAGGCAGCAAATACTAGAGGTCATTTCAGCATTCTCAAATAACACTGAAATTCACTCAAATCAGTCAAAATCTTGTGCTTGGAACATTTTGAGGTTGTTAAGTGAAGGTCGGATACTAAGATGACAACAAAAGCTCCGCAATGCCCGGTTTGCTGGCATCGAGGGGCAGTGAATGGCACTAGAAGACACAGGACACTGTCAGTGGAGCGTGAAGACGTAATACTTGCTTTTCACGAGCCTCCCGGGACTTCAGCCAGGGGCGTAAGGCAGAATTCGACACCAGACAAAGAGTCCTCTACTGCTGCCGTCTGAATGCATAGACGACAAATACAGGCATCATTCAGCGCAAAAGCTGAGATGAAGCAGCTAAAAGAGCAACCTTGAATGGAGCGAACTGCGGGCAGGGAGTCAGTATCTCTGGATTTGTGGCAAAAAACAGCTATACATTTCAGTGTAGGTTACATATCTGTTAGAAAAGAGTGAGGAGGGTGAGGTGCAGACTATTTACATAAAATACTTACTAAAACAGTAGTATTCAGGGCGGACATGGCACTATACAAAGTAGCTATACACAACCGTTGAGGGAACGAGGTTCACATAGTAAGATCTATCCCTTTTGAGGAAAGTTGTTCGAATTATTGGTACCTTAAACACGTGGCACTTAAGAATACAGACACTTTTGTTAGCGGGTTCTGACCGAAAAGCCAGTATAGTTTGGTTGTGGACAAAACCCCCCAAAAAAGAGAGAGATTTAAAACAAAGCAAATAAATTAACAAGACACCGTTTTTTTTTTTGTTCCCTGATGGATAAAGAAGTTCTTCCAGACTCTAGCTAGGGCAGAGCGGAGGAGGATGTCTGCAGGCCAGCAAGGAAATGTGATTTCCAGCCACTGATGGAGAGCTACAATTAGTGGATGTTCCTGAAGGCGAACAGTTAATTTCATCGCAACGCTAAAGTGGTCTACATTCGGCCCTGAGTTTATGCTGTAAGCATACTGTATCTATCAGCTCGCCTAGCGTGGCTAACCACAGTATAAGTTCAGTTTATCAAGTGGTATGAATTGAGAGCGTTATCCATCAGCAGAGGAAAATCAGAGTGTAAACGTTTTGAAACATAACTTAAGAAGTTTATCGGTAAATATATTCATCGATCTATATATAAAAAAAAAATTAATTCTAAAATTTTACAATTAATTAGACATCTACATGTTAAAAACACCAATCAAAATGAGGGGGGAAATATTAAGGCCAGGCAGGTATCGACAGAAAGGCTCAGAACATAGTTCCTGTTAAAAGGTTAAAACAGCATTTGCATCTCAACTTGCTATTTGGTCAGTAATAAAAGGCTCAAAAGGTAACAGATTGAGGACAGTGCTAGAATCTCTTCCTGCTTTCTTCCTCTTTTTTTTAAGGGAGGAACGCATAGCGTTTGGCACCTTCGGCGAGAGGGTGACGCTCAATGACACGTACAGCTTCTCTTGGCAGGACAAGTGTGAGTGTGATGCACTCTCTTCTCTAAGCTTACTCTTTAAGAGAACAACTACCCGCCGTTCCGTGCTCCTGACAGACCGCTAGGCTAGGCCTTCTTCCTCGCATAAAAGCACGTCAGAGCTATTCAGAAAGGTTACTGTGTGGAGTACAAACATCTGAGCAGAAGAGGGTTATTTTGGAGAGATCTGAAAGGAAATGGCTGGACCAGCATCACTGCAGCATGAGCTGTTTGAGGTTGTCGTGCAAGATGGTGTCCTTGACGTCACGGAAGACCAGGCGAATGTTCTCTGTGTTAATGGCGGTGGTGAAATGGTGGTAGAGGGGCTTCTGCTGCTGGTCTCGCCGCTTGTTCCGGAAACAATCCACCAGGAACCTCTGCACGTCCTCCAGGCTGTGCGGCTCCCCTGTGTACTCGGGGAAGTAGTCCTTGATGGCCACCGTTTTGACCTTCTCCTCAAGCAAGTCTGTCTTGTTGAGGAAAAGGATGATGGAAACGTTGCTGAAGACGCGGTTGTTGACTATGGTCTCGAAGATGTTAAGTGACTCCATGAGACGGTTGGTCAGACGGTCCTCCATCAGCACCTGGTCGAACTCGCTGGACGAGACAAGGAAGAGGATCGAGGTGACGCTGTCAAAGCACTCAAACCACCTGCGGCGTTCCGACCGTTGGCCGCCCACGTCCACCATCTTGAAGGGCACATTCTTGATCTCAAAGTCGTACTCGTGAATGCCCTTGGTAGGCTTACGTGCCAGCAGGATGTCTTGCTGTGTTGGTAGATAATCCTGTAGATAGAGAGACACAGAGGGACCATCAACCATTTATCAGAGACATGAAGGGACAAAACGGAAGATTCAAAGCAACATTTGATAGAGACATCTACTTCCGAGTCAAGCAGGCATCAAATGGAAAAACACATTTATGATGTTCATGATGAAAAGATTGCGATGTAAAGCTTATAACGAAGTTGGCGAGCTCCAAGCACATGCGCTTGAATCATGGTGGAATGAGATTTGCATGAGGTGGTCGATATGATATTAAATCATATCATGCGGAATGAGATTTGCATACCACACATCCGGTAGATGCCACTTGAAGTCTGGAATACACTACACAACTGTGTACAGTCTGAACAAATTTTAAAACACTAGATGTCATACACTTTTCATTTACACATTGTAAATGGATAGAGAAAACCTGGACATTTTCTGTGCTTTTCTGTAAAATCTTTCAACTCTGACTGAACAAATTTTGCAGACTAGCTCTGACTTTGGGCAACTATTGTTCAGACTGCTAGTTGGGGCAAAAATCTGGGCAAAATTTGTGTAGTCTATTCCAGTCTTAAATTAAACTACTAGAGAAATTAATAATGTTTGATTAAAAAAGGCATTAAAGGATTAGTTCACTTTCAAATGAAAATTAGCCCAAGCTTTACTCACCCCTCAAGCCATCCTAGCTCAAGCCATATGACTTTCTTCTTTCTGATGAACACAATCGAAGAACTATTAATAATTATCCTGATGCATCCGAGCTTTATAATGACAGTAAGCGTTACCAAACGAGTATGATCTGAAGAAAGTGTCTCCATCCACATCCATCCATCATAAACATATTCCACACGGCTCTGGGGGGTTAATAAAGTCCTTCTGAAGCGAAACGATCCAACGAAAACGAAAAGTTGAATTCGTACAGCAGTCTGGCAGAAGCTAGATATTTTACTTCACAACTTGTTAAATATGGATTTTTTTTTTTTACATAAAAAAAACCTTCACTTCAGAAGGCCTTTATTAACCCCCGGAGCCGTGTTGAGTATGTTTATGATGGATGGATGAGGATGGAGACACTTTCTTTAGCTCATACTCATGAACCCAGAGCACAAATTCCGAGTATGGGTCACCACACTTGGCCACATGTCACTTCACTTCACTTCACCCTGTTCACTGTCATTATAAAGCTCAGATGCGTCAGGATATTTATTAATATTTCTCCGATTGTGTTCATCAGAAAGAAGAAAGTCATATACACCTAGGGTGGCTTGAGGGTGAGTAAAGCTTGGGGTAATTTTCATTTGAAAGTGAACTAATCCTTTAACTAAATTTTATATTTTCCCTAATGATATTGAAAACAAGCCTTCTTTTAACAATTCTGTAGCAACTGTCAACTCTTAAATGTCTTTTTTAGTGAAATAAAAAAAAATTTGACAGAAATTAAAGAATTTAATAGGTAGAAATAGTTTAGAGCCTAATATAGGAAAATATTGCCATTTATTTTCCACATGAATAACATAAAAAAAAAGTGTTTACAGAAATACAGATACAGTGGGGTCCAAAACAAAAACTACAATTAGATTTTCCCCCCATTTAAACCTAGAAATTAAGATTAAGAAGTTTAAATGAAAAGTTATGACATAAAATAAGAAGAAATATTTAAATTTAGAAATATTTAATATTTAGATTTCTAGGTAACTATTTAAATTTGTGACCCTGGTTGTAATGAGAACTTTATCATCAGGAGAGTGACATAACGAATAGTATGGCAAAATTGTAGAGACATTCATGAAATGAAGGAATGTGATCTCAGACTTGTGGCCTTCATTGTATGATCTCATCATAGTTTTTCCTACAAGGAAAGAAGAAGAAAAAAAAAAAAACCTTAAAAGACTGACAATAAATCAGTAGTAGGTAAAACTCAAACTGCG
>RJVU01026577.1:1874424-1902893 GCA_003731715.1 Anabarilius grahami
CTGATCCGAAAAATGATCCGATCCGTGACGTCATAACCGTGATGTGATCCGAACCGTGAGTATTGTGATCCATTGAACAACTACAGATTAGTAAAGAAACTAACATTTTAAATGGGATTATAACAAGTTTGCAGTAATGCAAAGATGTTATTATTTAATTTTGTAAAAATATTTGAATTTGAAAACACTGTGCATTTGTTTGTTGTTGTTGCTAGTTTGAGTTGAGAAATACACATGTGTGCATTTTCATTGAGAAACAAGCGAGATGACTCATGATACTATTTGTTTATTATATCGCTATCGCATATCGCAATCGCAATATTGACCTCAATAATCGCAATATGACATTTACCCCAAATCGTGCAGCCCTATAACATACCCATGTTGTTATGATCAGACGCTTATGCTTTCTATAAAAATAAAGAAAATAAGAACAAATAATCAAACTACAAGCAACATCACAAATAAATACAATAGAGCAAATATTCAAATAAAATTAACAGTGCTTTTCAGGTTCTTCAGGTATCAAACAGTAGTTTTCAGGTACAGAAAATGGATAAAGTAATCAAATATAAAAAAACACTGCATATCTTCACTGTATAAATTAAATAAAGAAGAATCATTACTGAAGTTACAAAAGCTATTCAGTCAAGAGCAGTGAGTGATTTCTTTGTCAATTGATGTTTGATTTAACATTAAAAACACAGGGAATAGTTTTTTTCCCTTTAAGATATGCACGATCCAGTAGGCTACTGTTACACATGCTGTCTTTCTCGACTATCATAAGTTCACTTAAGACATAACCGACTATGTTTGTTAGGATACTCGCCAAGACGGGCATGTTGACAATTTTTGTATGAATTTGTCCGCTGAAGTGCAAGACTTGAAAGAGAACTCAGTATTTGGCGCTGTCTGAAATAAGCGTGCGCGCTTCGGATGAGAGCACACAAATCTTCTCACAGCTCGCGCGAGTTTTCTTTCACGTCTTGATCTTGAATGTTTAAATTAGCAAGGCTTAAATGAGTTTAGTTTAAACACAGATAGCAACGTGTGCTGTTCAGGTCTCACCTGTGCTCGCACGCTATCAACACCCGGGTGATGACGGCGTAAATACGGCACTCGCATTGAACAAAGTTTACAAAGAGTGACTGTTTTTTCCACGCTTTTTGATTATCGTTGTTGTAACGTTTTGGAAATCTAGAATGCGCATCCATCGACTGAAACATACATTATCTGAACTGTCCGTCTGTTTTCCACATTGCTATTTTAAATAGTCGGCATTCGAGATGGACCGCGGTGCAAGGGGCGTGCCGAACCGTAAGAGGAGAACGGTACAGTTAAATTTTTTACCGAGAACCGTTGCACCCCTAGTATTTACATATTCAACCGTCGCTCAGCAGTGTGGGGGCGCCAGATGTTCGATTACAGTATATCGCTGGTCACGCATTTCGAACTTCGTTTTACTTCTATACGAAGAACGAAAAAGAACTTCGTTTTAAGTATATCGGGGTCTTTAGGCTCATGCGCGAAGCACCTGCAGCAGACACACACACAAGGAAAAATATAGCGAGCGCACTGTAGTTACGTATTCTAAATGTATTAATGTCTTTAAGCTATGCAATGGATTAGGAAGGCTAGCTGTTTATTTAAAAACAATTAAAGGGGCCAAAAAAAAAAACACTCTAAACAAGTGATTTTACGGAACATAAGAACTACTTACTTGTGTAAACGCCACAATAAAAGTATATAGAATAAACAGCTTGNCCAGCCCTATTCATTAATGTTTATTTCGTGCTGTAATAGCAGAAAAGAGTAGGGCTGTGTATTGCCAAGAATCAGGCGATACGATGCGTATCACGATACAGGGGTTACGATACGATATATTGCGATACTGTAAGAAAGCCGATATATTGCGATATTTCTTGTTTTTTTTAGAAAAAGGATGTCATTTTAGAAAAAACAGTCATAAAGAACACACCACCATATGCATAAAAACTTACAAACAACTTTTTTATTTAATCAATATCATAATCACTATTTTGTGCAATCAAAGGGAAAGTAGTAAAGTGACTGCAGTATTCTTTGTGTATGTTTTAAAGGTTCACAGTACAGCAGTTTTTAATTTCTAAACTATTTAAGTTTAGTGCATAGTCCATTTCATGACTGAATGTCTGTTTTATATTTAATACTGTAAAACTGCTTGCTTTAAAGCAGTCTAATGTATAAAGTGTAATTTAAATAAATGTGCCTTCACTGAAGTGCTGAACAGAGCTGGTGCAAACATTTCCACATCGCTATGATCAGATGCTTTCTTTATGCTGTCACTGCTGTCATTTTTTGTTTTGTGTTTATTTTGTTACTGAGAGGAAAACGAGCAGTACATATTACATATTCTATCGAACACCTCTCAGGAGAGCGAATGGCATCGGCGGATTCAATGAGTTTCCCGAGTTTTGGATTATATAACATGGTCTATTTTGCAAACAACTGACTCTTGTCGATCTCCTTAGTGGGTTCTTTATAGTTGAAGCCAAAATGAGTCCACACACTTCAGCTCTGTATGCTGCGGGAGCGGAATAATTCTATCGTCTTGTGAGCTGGATTTGCTAATGCTACACTAGCGACACACCTTGCGCTTCTCTGGCTACGCGTCAGTTTACGTTCTGAGATAACGCTGACATCTAGCGGTTGGGTTTTATACAGTCTGTGATTTAAAAAAGAACACAAACCCACAAATATTGGATGTAAATAAATAAATAAATAAATATCGATACAGTGTTTTTGAGAATCGATACAGTATTGCCAAACATAATATCGCGATATTCATGTGTATCGATATTTTCTTACACCCCCAGAAAAGAGGAAGAGATAATAGGTTCATGTGCCGCTTGACCTGAGGCGCAACAGCGATCTGTCACTCCACATTAAAGAGTGCCAAAACCACATGTCATGTATTGTAGTAAAATAGACAATTTAAAAGTTGAGACTGTTTTATATCAAAAGTAACCTGATCTGTCTTATCTGTCGGCATGCTGTAGGTGTCCTCTATGCTCTGCTATGTATCTTTCACTGCGTGAGAAAATGGATGTTGTCGATAATGTCAACTAATCGTTTCAGCCCTAATTTGCTTGAACTGATTTTTATCCGTATATTGCAAACGATAAGATATCGCCCATCCTTACTACCCACTATACTCACCAACCACACTCAAGACCAAGTTTCCATTGGTTGAACTTTCAAATGATGTTGGCAAACACTGATCCCGAAAGTCCTATAGCTTTAGCCAAAGTTAAAGTAAACGATTAATTGATTTTTATTTTAAACAACAAATCGATTATGGGAATTTATGTAAATTGGCGTCCCTATTTCAAACACCCATGGGATCTTATTCCTAAATTACAACATCTGTGCTCTGCTTTTCACACATCCAAGTGCACAAACATAGCAGTGAGTATTACACACACACACACACACGGGAACAGTAGGCAGCCATTATTTTTTTGTTGGGGCGCCTGGGGAGCGATTGGGAGTTAGGTACCTTGCTTTAAATAAATGATGTCTACAGCAGCGACTGAAATAGACAGTCACATTTTGAAACTAAGTTAATGCTTCAAATAAATTGTATAGATAATTCATTCACTCACAACTTGTTCATTCAAGAGATTCATTTCATTCAAATCGATTTTTAAAAAATTTATTTATTCAAATTAAACAAAATATAGAGTGCAGCAATTAACATTTTGTCAGAACCTCTAGTAAATTGCATGTTATTTTGTTTAGTTTGTTCAAAATTGTGATCTACATTTGAAGAAAGAAAAAACAACAACAACAACAACATGATTCTCAAATCGTGCAGCTCTACTGCACATGAAGCATTCAAAAGGTACAACCGCAGCAGGAGAACTACAAATACATAGCTCCAATGTAGACGCGTGTAAAGACTAATGGATATCTTAGTGTTATCAGATTTAGCATTACTAATGACTCGGGGCTGCAGAAATCTGCATGAAAGCAACAGATTTCCTCTAAATTCAAATACTTTCATTTTAAAAGACAATATTTAAGTAAGACAGATATGCTTTCATCTTGTTGTTTTTTTTTTTTACAAAATATATCTTGCCTATTACTCCTTATTCCTGTAGTCCAGTGGAATAATTCATGGTACACTACTCATTAAATTGAGTGACCAGATCAAAAAACAAAAAACAAAAAACGGGCAAAAACTGGCAACACAAGGCGAGTGATATTAACATCACAAGATATCAAGCCAAATTAACTTCATTTATTGCACAGCAAAGTCGATCAAAGTGAAATGATCATTTGATAAATAATGATTATATTTTTTGTGCAATCTCTGCCTCAAGCAGTTGTATGCAGATAAAGAAATTGCACTGACATTTACAACTTTGTCGAATCAGTCCCTTCCCACCTCCAAATACTTTCAGAGATCAATCACATCTTGGGTATATTTAAATTGACCTTTCAATGTGGTGAAGTGTTTTGATCTGATTGTGATGGAGTAAGTAGGCACAGAACTGCTGCAGTGTTCATGTGTATGCTCATTACTCTCTCTCTCTCGCCTCAGCCAGGCACTCGCTAACTGTGCTGTCATCCATCAGCACGTGCTGCATCGACACTGCTCTTAAGTGTGTGCATTACTGAACATGCATTTAGTGCAATAAACCTTAAAATCTATGCTACAGATATATGGAATAAACTTGAGCTCTGCAGCAACTAGAAAACATGCCATAAACATCACAAACCTAAAATGAGTCTAAATGAGTCTCAAATCTCACCTTAATTTATGCTTAATTGATATGTGCAGAAATAACAGTTAATCTCAATTGCATTAGACCAGTACATTTTTTAGTTGCATAAATTCTCAAAAAAAAAAAAAGTCTCATGTCCTACAAAAGGTATAAAGCACCAGAATAACTTCAGTTGAGTCCTCCAAGGCTATCTGTCCCCTTTTGTGATGTAGTACAGCAACAACATGAAAATCCTATTTGTATCAACACAAAGATAAAAAGATCAACGTTTTACTGATGTACTTGTCCCAAGCAACCAATAAGAGCATGTGACATGTGGCAACTTCATCCTCTTCCTATGTAACTCCTCCTCAAATCAGTTTGAGTATCAGTAGTGAAAACACTGGTGATGTTGATCTCTAGTTGTGTATACGCAGATTATCAGAGTAGAAGAGTCCCATTGTGAGTTGGTTTTCACACCTGGTTTTCCCTTTCAAAAAAATGGCGTCCCCAGCAGTCATAACAGAAATAACCTGATAAACCCGTTTCCCACTAGTAGCTCTCTCCCTCACAATGACAGACAAAGACAGAGCACTTTTGACCTTTCAGATAATGTCTTTTGGCCAGTTTGGAGGAAAAGTTCTTGGTAATTAAGAATGGTTATTGAAATAATGAATGGCGTTGCTTTGCGGTTAACTTCCATTCTGCATAGAAACCAACCGGCCTATTCCATGCCAGATTTAAATAGACTGCTCTTTCTAAACCATTTGTTTACAATCAGTTATGCTGCCAATATAACTCATTAAGCATTTGATATATGGAGGGCTTCACACAATTTTCTTCACCTTTCTGGATCTCACGTGCAGTTAGCAGCCTATTCCAGGGTCCTTTCACAGGATAAGTCCTTAATTGTTCTCGCCACACATTCCGGTGTGAGGTGACGGCAGGTCAAGAGTGTTTAACCGAAGGCCCTTTAAAAAGGTCAGCAATGTCCAAGTAAAAGTCCATTAGTGTAGCACAAGACTGCATGTAAAGAGAGTCATCTCTATTATATGCATGTCCTGCAGCACAATCAATAATAGCAGTCTATAGATGCACATTAGTGAAAGCAAATAGCCATTCTGTCTAAAATACTCATGCACCACATACAGTGCAGTTTCTCTCCTGTCCCTATAGGGTAGGAGCATGCCGGCCTTAACTAACAATTTCATGCTTAAATTTAATTACACAGAAACCCAGACTGCCAAGGAACGTCTACGCACATCTGATGAGCCAATGTACTATGTATTACATACATTAATATGTACATTAGAGCCGCACAATTCTGGATAAATTGAGAATGTTTCATTACTGGATGAATCAGAATTTTAGAACAAATCTCTTGAATGACTGATTCAACAACAAGTATATTTTTTCACTTGTCGCCACCTACTGGTGTAACGATGTAATCGAAGTATCGTTTATTGGAAGTGCCAAGTTACTTTCTTTGTATTCTAACTATAAACTTTTATCCCAGTACTTCTGTGATTATTTGAATATTTGTAACACAGAAATAAAGATCCTGTGAGGTTGAAAAGACTGTTTGTGAAGCTGTTTCATACCTATACATGACAACTGCTCTCTTTAAAAATAAAAACAATGGAAGTATGTATGGTGTATGGTGTGCACATTCAACTCAATATCAAGACTTTAGGTTAAAATGTATATGAATGTGTAAAATCAAGTGTCTTAGGTCCTGTAACTGGTCTCTTGGGGCTCCAGACAGACAAAATGTTAGCATTTTGCGACCTTTTTTCTTGCCGGTGTGACAAAAGTTTGTTAGCGGTTGCACTGATGCGACCACCATGTTGCCCAACTGTTAAGAGCTGCCATTTCAGTTTCATGTGAAAAACGTCAAACGGAAAATGAAAACGAAAGAAGAATGAAACCACGCTTTGATCTGCGCAGTTTATAAGCTTGGACCAATATTAAGATAGCGCAGCGCGACCTCAGAAAAGGTTTACTCACGTGACACGTTACCACACAGTGCTGGGAGATCCAGTGAGAAAGCGGTTGAATTCAGCGCAGTATTAATAACATCGCTATGAGGCCAAGTGAGAAGCATTGAAATTCAGTGCAGAATTCTGTTATAAACCATAGATATCAAACAGAGCTGACGTGGAGACTAGGAGAAACATTGTGTCATGAACGAACAAGTTATAGAAGGCTTTTCAGTCCACAAATCACCAACATTCACCCTGGATTTAATGTAGTAACGCTAACTGTAACCATGTTATTGTGGCAGAAATAGGTGAATGTTTTTATTCATTTTAGGGATGGGCACGAGTACTCCAGCACTCGAACATGACGGCGACGATCGATCGTGAAAATAATGATCGCCCTGACTTTAAAGGTCCTGTTTTTCGTGGTTTTTTGAAGCTTTGATTGTGTTTATAGTGTGCAATATAACATGTGTTCATGTTTCGCGTGTAAAAAACACAGTATTTTCCACATAATTTACTTATCTGTATACCGCTGTTTCCACTGTCATAAAAACGGGCTGATGACTTCCTTGTTCTATGAAGTCCCTCCTTCAGAAATACGTAACGAGTTCTGATTGTGCCAGCGGTTCCTGTGTTGCGATTCGACAGCAGCTTACACACTCTACAAACGCAACTCTTGCTCTTCTCCGTGGGAGCGCAACAAGACCACGCCCCCTTTTTTGTGTATTCCTGTGGGCGGAGGTTAGTCAAAAAACTGTTTTAGTGACGTCATTAAAGAAGGAAGTAGAGGGATGTAGTCCAAACTGGCCGTTCGATGTAGGCGACTTCTGTTAAATAAAATATCTCGCTTGGCATTGAACTTTGAGCTTTAAAATTTTACAGATTTTATTTATACTCTAACAACAACATTACACACTAACTAAAGTTTGAAACATGGGATCACGAAGAACGGGACCTTTAAAATATATATTTATCTTTTTTCTGATTGGGCATTGCGGCATTTTGGGCGGTATCTGAGGTCTGATGTGTTAGCGGTAGACAGCACGCCTTCCAGACTGGTGAAATAAAGTGAAACTGGATTTGAAAGTGAGCAGTGATGCCTGGAATCACTTTGATCATGAAATACAGTTAAGTGCAAGATGTGCAGCGCCCATCTGTCATATATGAGAACACGATTGTAATGTACTGTTGTAAATTCTCTGTGCTTTAGTTGCCCGTGTATTAGCGTTGTTGTTAAGGGAAGATTGCATCCACAATGGCAGGGTTTATACAAGTGCTTTACAATTTTTCCAGCACTACAAAGCTCTAAATATTCTCTAATTTAAATGTGATGAACAAATTAAAAAAAAAAAATCCCTATAAATTAGGTTTTTACATATTTTACTGTTGCTAATAAAAGTTAATTTTATCTGCACCTCAACTCAAGCTCAGTGCTTTAGTGTTAAATGAGCATTTCCAATAAATAAATGTAGTATGGTTAGTTTCTTCTGCATTTATTAATGCAAAACAATAGCAATCTTATGATTAAATTACTTTTATGATTATAAAGCCCTCCAGCGCTACCAAATCAGGTGCTGGTGCCACCCTCTGTAGAACTGCTCTCAAATGTTAGTCTGGAGCCCTGTCTCTACTACTACAACAAAATTAATCTTTTTTTTTTTGTGCCTTCATTAGTTTATTTTAAACCATAAACAAAGTTTAGAACGAAAGAGACACTAAGTAGTGCAGAAAACTGAAAGTGCAGCAAGAAGCGCTCAGAAGCGTAACCCCTTTGACACATCCCACATCTGTTATGAAGTGGTGCATCCATGTGACCTCAGAATATGCATGTGCACTTTGACCTTAAAATTGACTATGTCTAACAAAACAACTCCCCAAATCTTTAACCGCAGATGTTAATGGAACCTTAGATGTAGATGAGGTCTGGATGAGAACTAGCATCAGCAAGATATAATTTCACATCAAACTCTATAAACAGCAGGACGTAACAAATGCATGCTGGGTTAAACTATTCAAGATTATAAACAGAATCATGCCTGAGTTAGAAAAGATAAACAACCTGCTAGACCTCGGAAGACAAATCATATAAGGCAGGATTTCATCCATACCGTCCAACAAACTCATAGGATAAACTACACTGACACACAGCTGGTGCTTCAGTCCAGTTACACAATGTGAACACTCAGGACTGTTATTCTGTTCTGTCAAGTGAAATCGTTTGGAAACGAATAGTTCACTGAATGAGCCTGGCTAAGTTCCTCATGCCCACTTCAGGCTCTAACAAAGTGCATTAAAAGTAGTTCACATCTGCCCTCTGACCTTTCTAAACCAAAGAGGAAAGCCCTGATGTTTTCAGTCAATTCTTTTGGACTGACATACACTACCATTCAAAATGTTGAAATTAATACTTTATTTCATAAAAAACACATTATATGGGTCAATGACGTGACAGGTCTTTTTTTGTCCAAAGGCCTTAATAATAATAAAAAACAAAGATATGACATCCAAAGTATGTAAGGTAGTACAACTTGATCTCTCTTATTGAATACAAAAGGTTTTAATTATATTTTGCTACATATAAAGCTATTTTAAAGATTTTGAAGTGTCAAAAGGTCATTCTGTTTAACCGTCCAAAGGCCAATAAAGCCATTTCATTGTGATTAAAATATCTTAAAATGTAATAAATGTATATATTTTTTATTCTGACATTATTTTATAACATCATATATCAACAGTGCAAAATGGTATTAAAATTAGGTGTAGAAGTCGTTGCTTTGTTATGAGAAAGAATGTCCAGAAAAAAATTTAATTGATGTCATTTGGAGTAACTGATATAAAGGGACCATTTTGGATCAAGTCATGCGGTCAGTATCATGTGTCATCATTCAGACACCTGCAAAGGACCACATGATTGTGAAGCAAAGTAACTAACCTTCTCTTAACTATTTGAAGAATACATGTTTTCCCTTGCTCATACGCATGTCCCGAAACATCAGGTCATTCGGTTCAAACTTGTACTAAATATAAAATATTTCATTGTCCTTTTGCTAGCTAGCTAGATAGATATCAGCTTGTTAGCATTGTTTGAAAATATTATCATTCGGTATAACCAAAAGTGTCATTCGGAAAAAACAAATTTTTGGTTAAACCAAATGACTATTTTGGTGAAAAATGTTGTCCATCTTGTAAAAAAAAAGACGACAAAATCAGTGTTAATTGATTATAAAGACCACATAATCTCACTGTTGACACTTAATACAACTTCAAAATTAATTATATCTCCATTCGTTTTTTTTTTTATTAGTTTTTTTACACTTTTAAAAACCTTGTTCGTCAATGACCCATATATATTTGTAACAAAGTCAAAGTTTTTACATTTAAAATAAATGCTGTTCTTTTGAACTTCTATTAATCAAACAATACTGCAAAAAAGTTTCCACAAAAATATTAAGCAGCACAACTGTTTCCAACATTAGCAAATCATATCAGAATGATTTCTGAAGGATCATGTGACACTGAAGACTGGAGTAATGATGCTGAAAATTCAGCTTTTCCATCACAGGAACAAATTGCATTTTAAAATATATTAAAAATAGAAAACAGTTATTTTAAATGGGTTTTTGATCTTACAAATGCAGCCTGGGTGTACATAAGAGACTTCTTTCAAATACAGATTTCAACGACCCCAAACTTTTGAATGTAAAAACATAGCCTCCATCACTGGGTACTGGGAATACTGGCTAGTGCTTCATCAGGTCGCAGGGCAGCTGCAGTGCTAAAACATGCAGGCTAACTGGTTTACATTACTAGTTGTCTTAGAGATGTGATCACTGGCCATTCCGATCTGTCAAACAGTAAGAAACCTTTCCGCTTCACACATAACATCTCTGCAGACACATGAGAGTAGAATGTCTAGTCAATCGTGTGAAAGGAATCAAAATGCTTTCGGATTGTTAAAGTGTCTCGTCATTATAGGGAGAAATGTCCATGTTTTCTGGAATGCCTTAGGATTAGATCCAAGCAGCCATTTGACTAAATGCTTCCTGTTTAAGTTGAGTTAGGGAAGGATATGATGTTAGCGACTGCTACAGACGAGTCTCCGCGAGATCACAGCTGAACCATTTGTCATTGTGGTGCCTTTGTAAATGGTGACCGCTGTGACATATTAATCTCATACAGGAAATCTCAAAATCTTTTCACAGCAATAGGCACTGGAAATCCCCAAATAAGGCAGCCCAAACGGGGAGCCCCGCATTATACAAGGTGGGTATAGTGATTTATCACATCCCCTTTTTTAACGACAAAAAGCATGTCAGAAGGCGGAAACCTAACATGAACTCCTGGGAGATAAAAGAAAAAAAACATGTCTAAAATTCTTGATAACATTAACTTTTTTAGGATCATCTGACACATTTAGCTTGATTCAAACTGTCTAAATCTAAAAACAAACAAACAAAAGAGGTCAGAAATAGTAAAGCTGGTTGGTTTCTACAACAGGTGTTGGTGAGTGGTTTGTGCCACTGTTTTAACCCATGTTCCCATCATGTGCTAGTCTGAGAGCTCTGGACTCCACCCATTTCAATGCCCAAAACACGTGAATTCAGACACAAGAAATTTACAAGAAATATATACACACACATATATATATATTTGAAAATCGCCTTTCATTTAAAGTTTAAAAATGCTATAATGAAACCATTAAATAAGAGGCTTTGAATATGAGTTGAGTGGTGTGCCTCTGGTAGACACCAGTCTCTTTGTTATTTATGAGACGGGCTCAGCATACCAACAAACAAGAGAGCTGATTTACAATTTAAGCCGGGCTTTACATACTGGATTGATTTATTTTACATAATCCAGTTTCAGTTATGGCATTAACTCGGACAGACAAAACATTAGCACGCACGAGGCGAGATTTCGCAGCTCCGAGATTCTGGTAAAATGCCAAAAACTAAGATAACACTTAGCATGATATTTCAGAAACGAAAATGTATGTTTGTTTTAAAGTGCCAGTGTGAGTTTAAGCGAGTCAGAAGAGTCGTGCTCCTTTATGCAGACGTTAAAACTGCAGCGCTAACGTTCGTTTCTGGTGAAATTCAAACCTCTTTTCTAGACCACGGAAATCACGAGTGAGATTGAGTTCACATGTTTAACGGGACGACAGGATAGGAGACGATTTAGACAGAAATCAGGTCCTCCGCGGAGGTCTTTGTTCAAGACCGCGGCGGTGAAAAGTTGAGAGAATAACATGGGCGTTTCTCCTGGGCAGGTTACAGCGCAACTTCAGCTAACGCTACAGCTAAACCTCATTTCACTGTCCTCTCATCCCACCCGACCCCGTTTAAAGTCAGGTTTAGACCCGAAACGGCACTTTGCACAGGCCTGTGAATAAGAAACGCGCCTCCTACCTTTCATAACATTACTGTAAATGGTGGTTTTGAACTCTTCTTTGGCCCGCTGATCGAAGTCCTGCCCGTGTATGATGCGCATCTGCTTGAGGAAAGTGGACTTGCCGCTCTCTCCGGCGCCGAGCAAAAGTATCTTGACTAACCGTTTCACATAGGGTTTGTCTTTCATAAGACCTCGGTCAATTTCTTTAGATTTCCTTAGTTGTTCCGCCTCGCTGCTGTTCAGAAGACAGTTTGGAAAACAAACGGATAGAAAGGACCGGGACGGCAGGAAATCCGCCATCTTTGTGCAACTTCATCGATACAGTAGGGAGTGAAACTGCGCGCGCCTGAGTGCTAGTGGCGGGCGGGGCGTCGTTACCATAACACTGGCGCGCGCGCGCAGTTCTCTGATCAAATGGTGCGTTCAAGTCCTACTGGGAAGTTCGTATTTACGAGGTGGGAAGTCGTGTGTACGGCGGTAGGTGCGTTCAAGTCACTTTCGTCGGAGAATGATGGGGGTGTGCCTTCTCTCAATTAATTACACACAATAACAACACTTCTAATTTTTGAAAATGTAGAGCAAAGAATGTGCAATGGTTGTATGTTTTATGTATTTAATTAATTTATGAAGCCATTGTAAACTTTATTGTTGCATATTACATTTTTATATTATGATGCTATCGTATTTTTTGCTGGGAATCAGCTTACTTCGTAGTAAATAGAAATGCCTGACAATGTCACTGCTAAATACTTAAGTGGGGCAGTCGTGGCCTAATGGATAGAGAGTCGACTTGTAACCCAAAGGTCATGGGTTCGAGTCTCAGGTCTGGCAGGGATTGTCGGTGAGGGGAGTGAATGTCCAGCGCTCTCCCCACCCTCAATACCACGACTGAGGTGAGACCCTTGAGCAAGGCACCGTACCCCCAACCGCTCCCCGGGCGCCGCAGCAATGGCTGCCCACTGCTCCGGGTGTGTGTTCACGGTGTGTGTGTTCACTGCTGTGTGTGTGCACTTGGATGGGTTAAATGCAGAGCACAAATTCCGAGTATGGGTCACCATACTTGGCCACATGTCAGTTCACTTAACTTCAAGTATTTCGCCATGTTTCTCACTCGTAAAGATCGGGGCTTAAAGAAAATCCCGAGCTTCCCACTCGTATTTACGACATTGTTGTGGCGTTCACGTGCGTTCAGCTCGTAAATACGATCTTTCCGACATGACTTGAACGCACCAAAAAGTTTAGGCGGGTTCGAGCAGGGCGAAATGTTCCGACGAGTTGTACCCTACCCTATTTAGGGGTGCGCTCAGTGATTTTTTGTTTTAAATTAAAACTTTTACACGTAGAAATTAACCCCGTAATATCTAAAATAAGTGTGTATCTCATATAAAACTATAATAGTGAGGAAGAAAACACGTAATTTTTATTCAAAGGAAGAAAAATGACATTTGATGCAGATGTTGTTATTTATATAGCCAAAAACTAAGATGAAATTCTAGCTTGTAATGTAAATCAATGAGATTTTTATAACAGTAGGCTATGGCTGACTTACATAAAAGTGCATATAAATATCATTTGTCATTGTTGACCTATAGCTCTCAAGTCTTAAGATGGTGTTTAAATGCTTAGTTTTATGATCAAATCTCTGTAGTTTTAATTGTGGGGGGCAAAACATAATGCAATCAGTGGCGTAGCAATTCTGCCCTGGGCCCATATGCAAAATATGGTTGAAATCGTGTTCCCTGGGCCCACGCTGAGGGCCACCCAATCTGCTCGGGCCAATATGCACATAGGCCTACCCTGCATACTCAGACGCTACACAAATTAATGCAATGTAATACAATGATTGAGAGAGAGAACCACAAAGCCACAAATGTTCCTCAAAAGCCTGATGTGTCAGATTTGATACATTTTAACATGTTTTTTTTAGTCAAAACCCATGCTTCTTGAATAATTTATAACAGCATAAAATATATTTGTATGTTTACTTTATAAAAATCCTTTAAGATTTTACTCCAAAAAGACACATACATGAATTAATGAAGCATTTATATGGCGTTTTTTAATGGGGCATTAGGACCCACAGGTAAGGACTCCCTGCTGGCATCACTAACACCTCTTCCAGCAGCAACCATAGTCTTCCCAGGACCAGGAGCTCTCCCATCCAGGTACTTTAGACCAGGCTCAACCCTGCTTAGCTTCAGTGGGCTACCAGTCTTTGGGCTACAGGCTGATATAACTGTGGGCATGTACGATATACACATGTACAATAACCTGAAGGTGGACATTTTAGAATGATACTAAAAGGCCTTTTACTTGCTAAAAATGTATAAACTATCACTCACTGTCAGAAAAAAAGGTACGGTGCTTGTCACTGGGCCAGTACCCTATGGTACAAAGATAAAAAGGTACTAATATGTACCTTTAAGGTACTAATATGGACCTTTAAGGTACTAATATGTACTTTAAATGTACTAATATGGACTTTTAAGGTACTAATATGTACCTTAAGGTACTAATATGTACTTTTAAGGTACTAATATGGACTTTTAAGGTACTAATATGTACTTTTAAGGTACTAATATGGACTTTTAAGGTACTAATATGTACCTTTAAGGTACTAATATGGACCATTTAGGGGTAAGTATGGTACAAAGATGTACCTTTTCACTTTTGTACCTTAGGGTACTGCCCCAGTGACAAGCACCGTACCTTTTTTTCTGACAGTGCTCAGACTAGATGGCACATAGCAGATTGTGTGCAACAAGTTTTTCAGCAAGGCAGGCCTTAGTTAAAATGAATCATTATATGATACAGTAGGCCTTATAGGGCTAATGGCACTTAAAGCAGCTGAATCTCAAGTAAGTCAAGCGTATTGCACATTTCTGAATGAGAGGGAAAATTAGAGTGCACCTGTACAATAACAATACATTGGATCGGGGGCAGTCGTGGCCTAATGGATAGAGAGTCGGACTTGTAACCCAAAGGTCATGGGTTCGAGTCTCAGGTCCGGCAGGGATTGTCGGTGAGGGGAGTGAATGTCCAGCGCTCTCCCCACCCTCAATACCACGACTGAGGTGAGACCCTTGAGCAAGGCACCGTACCCCCAACTGCTCCCCGGGCGCCGCAGCAATGGCTGCCCACTGCTCCGGGTGTGTGTTCACGGTGTGTGTGTGCGCTTGGATGGGTTAAATGCAGAGCACAAATTCCGAGTATGGGTCACCATACTTGGCCACATGTCACTTCACTTCACTTTAACTTTCATCTGCTTACTGTTTCTGGATGATTTCATTTCAGGGGACCAATATTGCTCAGCTGAGTAATTTCTCATAGGCCTTTAATCAGGCTGTAACTGAAACGGCAATTTCTGGTAATGGAAAAACAGCGCAGATAAAATGAAATGTACATTCCCATAGGAAACAGTGTCGAGAGAGTGTCTGTCTCTCGGTCGCCGCCTGTCGGTGTGTTTGAGCAGCGCAGTGCCCGCTGATGCTCTGATGACAGACAGATTGGAGGAGGAGAGAGCTGCGCTGTGATTGGCCGCTGTCACTTTCTTATGTTTGCCGCCCGTCCCTGTTTCTTTCTTGGTGTGTGTGTGTGTGTGACGTGTAGCAGAGACCTGCACTGTCCACCACTCTCAGAAAACCTAAACTTAAATTCTCATTAACAACAGGAATTGATTTCTGCTTTTAAAAGTAGTTTTCGCGGACTACAAAATGACAATAAGATCGGACCGAAACCATGGACAACATTATCCGCAACGGATGGCCTGCCTTAAAAAGGTAAGTTCATTCTTTTAAGGCAAATAAAATGATTTATTTAGTTTCTTAATGAGATTCATTATTGAACAATTAACTCACTTTTAAAGACCTTATATACTAGCTATTTGTATCTGTTTGCTGTTGTAAATATACCCTAATATATCTTTCCTGGTAGAGTTTCATAAATTTAACTGACTTTCCAACACATTTTTAATTATATAATTATATACTATTTCTAAAATCCTTAATGCTATAAGATGTTGTTCTTACAGTGTCATGATTTAAATAGAAACTAAAACTCTCAGCCCGTCCATAGAATATCCCAATATTTAACTGTATTTTTATTTTATTTTATACTTGTGTCTGGAGTCTGTGTATTCTTAGCTTCTTGGAGAGATCTTATTCATTGAAGAGATTCGCTCTAAAAGAGCTTTCTGATTCAAAGCCAATTAGCCTGGAGTCATGCCACATCTGACAGCTTGCCTTAAGATCTGCATCTCTTACTCTAAGTTCAAAGGCCATGCATGTTGCCATAGTACAAGTGTGTCAAACTCACCTCTAACAAAAATTTACTTTAGTTGTTAAACCTTGGTGTAGCTACCCTTGCAGAGCTCATGTAAGAGTAAAATATTCATCAAGACGTTATTCACAGACAAAATAAAGTTTTTTTTAGGTCAACGGGCCCTTCCCTGCTGACTTATAATGAAGAAACTATTGATTTTAAAATGTGTGAATGTATGGGTTTATACACCACAGCATATACACTCTTAAAAAGGTTCTTTATTGGCTTTAATGAAGAACCTTTGACATCCATGGACGTTTTCCATTGCACAAAAGGTTCTTTATTGGAGAAAAAGATTCTTTAGATTATTAAAATGTTCTTTATACTAAGAAAAGGCTTCTTTTAAGAACTGTTCACTGAAAGCTTCTTTGGAGAACCAATAATGGTTCTTCTATGGCATCACTGTGAAACCCCCCTTTCAGAACAGTTATTTCTAAGAGTGTAGAAAACTATTAACGAATATTTTATGCCACACACATTGGGAAAATAAACTGGCTTAATTATGCAAATACTTAAGAAAAAGATTGTTTAACTGTGTAACTTATTTTTCTCATGCCACTCTGTGGCCGTGTCTTTGAAACCCCTGCCATTGCACAACATCTACTGGAAAAAAAAATTACATTTATAAGGTTTTAATATTTGTAAATCTTTTGGTATATGGGTCCCCATGTACAACTGAAACTGTCATTCTGAAATGTGACTTCAAAAGTTGCTGGGACTGATACTTCCCTTTCTTGAGCATTGTATTGTATCCTCTAGCACTTACTTCTATATATTAACCCTTTTATATTATAAAAAATATAATACTTTATAAAAATAAAACTTTCATATATTAAACTTCACAGGTGGAGGCCATGGTGGTTCAGATACAGGACCCATCAACTGGAGTGAAGGGATCAGAACAGAAGCTAAATGTTACATCCATTCCCCATGCGTTCGCTGGTGAGTAAGAGTAAGAGTCCTACTGAAACTAACACTGTTCACAGATTACCATGTATTGTATACTGTACATTTCCTTTCGGTCTATATACAGACACAAGCGTTGTGCTGCCAGATCATAATCTGACGGCACTGGCTATATACAGCAGACTTCAATTGGATGAGATCTTTGCTACTTTAGGTTCCAAAGTTGCTCTTTAATCTCTGCAACTGTTGTCGACAAATCTAGCGAGCCAGGAACTTTAACTTCATCTTACATTTAACTGAGTCTTGTAGTAATAATCTTGAGATTTGTAAAGCACAAATGCATGAAAATTGTTATAAATATTTTCGACAGCATTTCATCATCATTTAGTGTTGGGACATACACTGACATGCTTAATAATTAATTAAATTAAATTTTTAAACCAGATATGGTTATTTCATGTGCTCAACACACTTTATTACTTTATTTGCTATTTTTAGAGTTGTCATGATAGTTTCTGCTTGTCTGACAGGTCAGGACATTGTTGCATGGATCTCCAAACATATGAACATGGACAATGATGGTAACTGTGAAAATATATTGTTTTGAATAATTAATAGTTTGGAAAAAATATCCTTCAAATGTGTTTGAATACATTACTCGGCACAATAATGTCCTTGAATGATCTTTGGCAGAGGCTCAAGTATTTGGCACAATGTTAGTGGCCTTCGGGTACATCTACCCTCTGCAGGACCACAAAAAGCTTATCCTCAAACCAGATGGCAGTTTGTACCGCTTTCAGGTAACTGTGTCAGGAGACCTTGTATCTTTAAAAATGTTTTAATGATGGCGCATAGTAATCAGGTGACATTTTCTCTCTGTCTAGACCCCCTATTTCTGGCCTGTGCAAACAAGGAAAGCTGAGGACACCGATTACGGTTTGTAATATTCTGGCTATTCACAAACGTCTGGTTGCAGAATGAAAAAAACATGTCACATAAAGAATTTATAACACATTTTATGAAGTGCAATTTATAATTACAATTTATATTGAATCTGTGTCTGAAAAGCTGCTGACCAGAGGTCTTTCATTTACCCATTTAAAGAGACATGCTTGTATGTTACCATCCCATAATAAAAGTGTTTTCTGTCACTAAAGCAATCTATCTGGCAAAGAGAAACATTCGAAAAAAGGGAGTGCTTGATGCTTATGAACAGGTACGTAAAAATATTAATTTGATTACTACTCATTAGGGTAGTTATTATTTGGAGTAATTTTAAAGTCGGCATAAAATGGATGTTGCAGTAGTCTTTTCTTCTCTATTGTGAGTAGAATATTCTCTATTCTCTATTATTTCCGAGTGAAACAGCTTCTCAAACAAGAAAAAATGTTGGGGGTGGGACTTGATTTGGCCATTGGGAACTGATTGGATCGTTGGAGGGTTGTGGCAGGAGTGACAGGTTGACCCGCCCTCGGGCCAGTATACACGTCATCGGAGAAGAGAAGAGATGTTGCTATAAGAGGAAGATTAAGTTATTTTGATTAAAGATTACGAGGGCACATGAATTTAAAAAATATTTATGTGAACAGATAAATCGTTTATAATAAATAAAGCAATATTACATAAAAAACAAGAATTGTCAATGGAAGTACATCAGAGTGAAACTTATTGTCAAAAAAGGAAGCAATTTAGGGCGGGGACTTGAGCGGCGGGGTTTAAACGAAGTCTTGCATACATCACCAGAGAGAAGTCTGTCGTTTCACTGTAACACTGAGTTATGCCATTTTGATTAAAAATTACAGGCTCAAAATTTAATAAAAATAAAAATAAACATATGAATGGATGAATCATTCACAATAGGCTTTATGCCGAATGTCACATGAACAAACAGGAAAACAGGTCTCATTGCATCCGCTTGTTGGAGAAAGTGTTAACGGCAGTATGAACTGATGGTGATACCTGACTTTTAAGGTAATCAGCTAACCTAGTTAGTTGTTTTTACTGTTGCCGTTTTATTCAATTTTAATATTCGAATGTTAGTGAGAAGAAGAAAAATAAATACAACTTTTAGATATCAATCTGCATATGCGATGGACATCGGTTATGCTCATCTTTGGTAGCTCATTTGAAGATGTAAAACATCCCAGTATTTAAAGAAGCGATGTGACCTGTTTCACAAAATATGGAAGTTGTGCATAACCTGCATAATATAAATAACATGCATTTAGAAAATAAATAGGATGAATTTCCATTTCCTGTTGACATTAATGACATTATACAGCAACATTTTTGTGTATTTTAACAGGAGGAATACAACAAACTCCACAAATGGATGAACCACAAATGGGATTTTATCGTGATGCAAGCTAAAGAGCAGTACCAGTGAGTTTCTATACTCTCCTTCTGTCTTAGAAAATGTACATGGTTACTGCTATTTCAGTTTTTTCAGTGTCCATCAGCTATATTTCTGTCACTTATTAAATCATTAGTACCGTGATGTTATTAGTACTTACTTTATTATATTGTGTTCTGTTTTTCAAGGGCTGGGAAGGCGCGTCAGAAGGCAGACAGAGTTGTGTTTGACTGTCAGGAGAGAGCCTACTGGATTGTCCACAGGCCTCCAGTAAGTGGTTGACAGAAGCTGCTAGTTTAGAGTTGCTTTGAAGACACTATGATGAGGATACAGTTTCTTTTCTTATTCTGTCTACAGCCACAAACACACAGCGCTATGGATGTCCTGAATCGTCATATTGACCCTAATACAGAGGAGGTAACTGGTGAGTTTCCATGTGAGCCCTCAAAAGTCACCACAATAACTCATCCAGAGCATCAATAATGATTGATGTCACTTGATGATTCTGCTAACCATCACCAAGGCCATTTTGAACTTTAAAGTCATAATGGCCTTCTGTCATCATTTACTCATCCTCATATCTTTCCAAACTGATATGACTAACTTTAATCTGTGGAACATAAAAGAAGATATTTTGACTGTTTGGAACCAAAAACCAATGTACCCAATTGACACCTATTCTGTGCACAAAAACAAAACAAAACATGGAGACTTTTCTCAAAATATCTTATTTTATGTTCTACAGAAGAAGGAAAGTCATACAGTCTTGGAACAATATGAGGGTGAGTTGGGTGAACTATCTCTTTTAATGCTTATGTTACTGTGGGAGGGACTCCATAGGCTTTAACTATAGAGCCGATTAGCAGTGTGTCTGTCTCAGTCCTGGGATGGCCATCTAGATTCTCTCACAATCTGCTTTGCGATATAAGAGGATTTTTGACCCGCTGATCTTTCTAGGAGATCCCCTTCCACCCACCCACCCTTTCCCCACATTGGGCGTGTTGTTGGAAATACACCTGGGCAGCTTATCATTATATTACTGTTTTGCTGATGCTGCTCCTGATGATAACTTACAAATATACAATTTATTTTAAACTCAGTATAAAACGATGAACACCGTACAAAGGGCCTGTTGGAATGTGAATAGATTATAATGATATGATATTACACTTTGATGTTCTATGGATAGTTCACCCAAAAATGAAATCAGAGAATTTAATCACTGTCATGTCGTTTCAGATTTGTATGACTTTCTTTCTTCTGGGGAACACAAAAGATATTTTTGAGAATGAATGAATTAATTAATTAACTGTTTTTGTTGATTTAATAAAAAGTCAATGGGATCCAAAACAACACTGGACTCCATTGACTTCCATTGTATGGAATGAAATGGCACATTGAGACGTTTCTCAAAATATCTTTTATGTTTCACTTATGAAAGAAAGTCATACAGGTTTGAAACAACATGAGGGTGAGTAAATGATGACAGAATTTTCATTTATGCATAAACTGTCCCTTTAAAATGCGTAAAGTCTTAGAATAAGTTACATTACTGTTCAAAAGTTTGGGGTCAGTATGAAAGAAAAAAATACATTTAAAGAAATCAATACTGTTATTCAGAGGGAGTGCATTAAAATGATCCAAAGTGACGGTAAAGACGTTTGTAATGTTAATTTGTGTTGTTTATTTCAACTTTCTATTCATCAACAAATCCTGAAAAAATATATCACGGTTTCCTTAAAAGTATTAAGCAAACTGTCTCAACAATGATAATTATAAGAAATGTTTATTGAGCAGCAAATCATCATATTATAATGATTTCTAAAGGATCATGTGACACTGAAGACTTCACAGGAATAAATAATACATTTTAAAATACATTATAATAGAAAACAGTTATTTTAAATTGTAATAATAAATCACAATATTACCGTATTTACTGTATTTTTTGATCAAATAATTGCAGCCTTGGTAAGCACAAGAGACTTCTTTCAAAAACTTTAAAAAATCTTACCAACTCCAAACCTTTGAACAGTAGTGTCATGATCAATCATAATAATATTATTTAAACTTCTAATATGTGGTGTATATAACTCTGTTTGACTGCTTTGAGAGATTAGACTGTGAATCTGTTGGTGTGATTGTCTCTTTTTCTCTCTTTCCTTTCCACGCAGATTTGTACTAATACGTCTTCAGTTTTCAAGATGATTCCTATATACACACACACACACAAACGAGAGAGCACAAACTGCCCTTTCAAGCCTTGAATATCATTCAAACACTCAGAAATACTATATGAACAAGTGTGTATGTATAGTGTGCCACAGTACGTCCCTGCTTTTGTACCCTGAGCATAATTTCAGAACATTGACTGTCCCATTAATTATTCAATGAAATTAAGACTGTGGCTTTATGTAGTTGCTTGTGCTTGTTTGTGTTTGCAAGATACTATGTAGATATCACACTTATATATCAATTGTGTTTGACAGAATAGCATGTAGCGAGTTGGTCTTGTGGTGTCTTGTCAGGATTTTTTAAAAATATGTAACAGGATGTTGTTTCTTTCTTTTTTTTTTCAGAAAAAAACCTATGATTATTATAGAAGAATCGTAAGTGACAATGAGTCTTTACACACATTTAAAGAAATGGTTGTTTTCTATTTAATGATATTGATTAACTGATTCAAATTGTATATTTTAGATCATCTACACACAACAGGCCGTCATGAGGTCAAGGGTCAAGTCTACAGTATCTCTTGGAGCGTAAGTCAAAATGACCAAAACAGAACAGTTGGTGCTAACAATTTTAGTTGGCACCTAAATGTGCTTCATGGGCTTTTCTTCTAAATATCTTTTTCTTTGCATTCAGCCTGGTCAAGTATATGACAACATTTAAGAATCACGACCCGTTCCTCATTCCCTGCCTCCCTAGCAATCCCTGGCAAACTGATGATGACAGTTACTGGGAGCTGAACATGGCAGAGTAAGAGCTTTCTAAATTAATTATAGTTAAATTCATTCATTTTACACTATCATTACACTACGTAACTTTTTTTGTTCAAAGTTTTACAAAAGTTATATAATGAGTGAGTACATCTTAAATCCATCTTTCAAACTGTGTTTTTGTCACTATGGTACGCCTATAATAAGTGTTTATATTTGGACTATTTTAGACGGCAGCCGCTGCAGAGTAGCCCAGTCATATCCATAAACAGAGAGAAGTAGCTCCTGCTACAGTGTTCTTCTGCAAGACGCATGCAGTTTTGTTTATTAACCGCAAGAGCGCCAAAACTTACAGAGTGTACCTTTAAATCGGTGTGTTATTCTTCAGTGTATAAATTGGTGTATTATGTTTTTTACAGTGTTGAAGTTCCCACAAAGATGAGAGTGGAGCGCTGGTCCTTTAGCTTCTACGAGTTGCTTAATGACCCACGGGGCCGTGCAGACTTCAAGATTTTCCTAAAGAAGGAATTCAGTGGTTTGTGAATATTTAATTAATGCTTTGACTAATTGTTGGTATAAAGAAAAAATGTCTATCATAATCTTTATCTATCATATCTGTCATTTACTCACCCTCATGACTTACTTTCTTCTGAGGAACACAAAAGGAACATTGTTGAATAATTTAAGTACTTTGATTTATTTTATTTCAGTTAGTTGGATTTTCAATTTTTGTTTAAAGTTTTTTTTTTAAGTTTATGTAATATTAAACTCACCCTGACTTTGTCAATTAACATAAATTATTTTAAAGGGTTAGTTCATCCCAAAATGAAAATTCTGTCATTAATTACTCACCTTCATGTTGTTCCAAACTTTCGTTCATCATCGGAACACAAATGAAGATCATTTTGATGACAGAATGCTGTCAGATTTCCTTCCATAGACTGCCTTTGCAACTAAAACTTTGACTCTTCAAAAAGTTCATAAAGAGATCGGAAAACTAATCCATAATTTTCTGAAGAGACTCGATTGCTTTTTATGAGGAACAGATTTAATTTAGGCTTTTACTTGCATATTAGTCTTGTGTAGCCAGACCTTCAGACTCTATCGCAGCTTTCATTGGCCAAGGACCGCCCAAGAGGACGTTTGATTGACATGTAACGCAACCAATCACAGTTCGTTTTGTTCCGCATCATGTTTAGGGGCATGAAAATGTAAAGTCAATGTCCCTACAATAACAGACCGGCTTGTATCTAATAAATTATTCATTCAAGAACATTGTGCAAGTTTACTGCAACAATGGAGTACCACATACTTTTGAAAATCCAGCATTTAGTTGATCCTGGAAAACGCTCATTGTCACAGTTGTAAACACGGCGGTTTTCTTCTTCCATGAGGGGGTTTTGCGTCATGGCTTTTGTTTCTTGGCGCACCATTAAAGAACGTGACACACATGTCTCCCGGACATCCTGTAGAATTCAACCAACCAGATGACGACTTTGAAAATCCTGAAGTATTTCCAGTTAAGTGTGCCATATGCATCAGATGTTCAGCCAACGGTCCGTGGCCGTGACGTCTGAGGCTGAGACTACTCACATTGATTGAACCTTGATCAGTGAACACAAACAGAAGTTCAACCTAACTTCAATTACGCACAAGAACAAACCTCTTCTGGAAGCTCAAACGTGCCGCATAACACACGAGAATGGACCTCATTGGTTACGCAGCACATTTGAGCTTCTGGAAGAGGTTTGTTCTTGGGTGAGTGATTAATGACAGAATTTTCATTTTGGGGTGAACTAACCCTTTAATAGTTGCTTATTTACTTATGTTATAATTCATATGACTCTGGAACAAAATGAGGGTGAATAAATCCATTTCCATTATTAGGCAAACTATTTCTATTAGTAATTGAATATGTTTTTCTTTTTCACTGCAGGTGAGAATCTGGCTTTCTGGGAAGCCGCTGAGGAGTTGAGATGGGGCACAGCAGGTTCTATGTCAGAGAAAGCAGAACAAGTTTTCAAGTGAGATACTCATTATTTTTGCACATCATTGCTTTACATGTATTTTGCATGTCAGGCCTACATTTCTCAGCATCTCATTTTTTTTTGTAGAACCTTTTTGGCCCCAGGAGCACCACGCTGGATCAATATTGATGGCAGGACAATGGGTCTTACAGTAAAAGGCCTGGAGCATCCTCACCGATACGTACTGGACGGTGCCCAGACCCACATCTTCATGCTGATGAAAAAGGTGCGATTGTATTCTTGGCTCTATTTTTGTGATGACCATTTGTATGCGTTGTAGTAATTTGAAGTATTTCAAAAAAATAAAGCTGCACACTGGACATTTCTGAACTCTAGATTTTTTATTTAGGATACCTTTTATCGCTACCTGAAGTCACCAGTTTACAAGGAAATACAGAAAAAGGCCATTTCACCAGTACCACACAATTTCTCGTAAGTTTTTTTTTGTGTATGCGTTTTCACCAATAATTCATTCTCTTCTACTAGTAAATTTTGCTACTGATTGTCTTTATTGCAATTTCTACACAACTATTCACCAGTCATTTCAGAAATATAAAACATTTGTCATCAAACCAGCAGTACTTTGCTATAAAAAGACCTGTTCTCCCCCCTTTAGTGATGCCCAGCTGCAGGAAAACAATAGGAACCGCAGGCCGAGCATCAGCCCCATCATCACCTATCAGAAGGAGCAGGAAGAGAAAGCAAAGGCAGCTGCCGCAGCTGGACCCGTAGACATTAAAAAATTGATGGCCAGCAAACTAGATCGCAAATAGAAAGAGATAAAGATATGTGCTGGAAATGCTTTACTTAATAATCTGACTAATAAAAAGAGACCCATAAAATGTTTCAAGATTTTTTTGGGTGCTCTACATGTACATATCAATACAAAGTCTCACATAGAGCTAAACTTACAGACTCCAAGTTTACTTCTTCCATGAAATTTGCTGTACACAGAATTGCTACCAAATATATAAAAATAACAGTAAAACATTGACAGCTGTGTACATATCACTGCCGAATAGCTAGTTCCAATCATTTGTATTGCTACATCCAAATGATATATTTTTGTAGCTGGCTAAATTCTGTAACAAAATGTCATATTCTTGGGTTAAATTATACACGACTGATGTGAAATGAGCTGCTTTTTCAGATCACATTTGTTTCCATGGAGTGATTGTTAATCCAACACAAAGATTGCATTATCTTCAATCTCTGATCACCTGTATAGCAGTTTCCCATTACAGTGTGAACATGTTTTGTATGTGTGCAGTAGTAATCTATATCCCTTACTGTAAAACAATAAAAGACAGAATGTTCATTGGTGCAGTGTTGTATAGTGGTTGTAACAAAGCTTGCGGTGTTGAAGCTTTTTACATTTTTTTTTTAAATGAATAATTGCAAAGCTACAGTCAAAAGCCTTATTCAAATGTTTAACCATTACTTTAATGGTAAAAACAAAACAAAAACCATCCCTTTTAAACTGGACCTATAATGCCACTTTCACAAGATGTAATGTAAGTCTCTGGTGTACCCAGAATTTCTGTGATGTTTCAGCTCAAAATACCCCACAGATCATTTATTATAGCTTGTCAAAGTTGCCCCTATTTGGGTGTGAGAAAAAACACACTCTTTTTGTGTGTGTCCCTTTAAATGCAAATAAACTGCTCCCAGCCCACTTTCAAGAAGAGGGCGGAGCTTTAACAGCTCGAGCTTCAGTTGCTCAACAACAACAAAGCTGGAGAATCTCACACAGCCAAAATGAGGATTGTCAGTAACGGTGTTCAGCCTTACTTTGTTCAAATCGGAGTCAAACACTGATGGAGAGACTCAGGAAGAAGTTACAACTTTTAGAATGCATCTGGACGTTTCTGAATGGTTAGTGGATACATTTATGTAGTTGCTGTGGAGTTGATTCAACTCATCGACGAGCATGTGCCGTCATGTTAATCTTTTGTCCAAATCCAGCACTGAACTGACCCTCGTTTGTGAAGCAGTCCGGTGTAAAGTGACGACAACACTCTACTACAACAACTCTTCCTCTTCTCTAAAGCAGCCCAACATGGCCTCACCCCTTTGTTGCGTGTTCCTGGGGGCAGGGTTTGTGTCAATTTTGGGGTTTGTGATGTCACCAACCCCGGAAGAAGCTCATTGTAGTGCCTGCCGGTCATTTGTTGTAGTCTTTAAAAAGTGATTTCTGTAAAAGAAAATATCTCTCTTTGCATAGAACTTTGAGCATCGTAACTTTGCAGATGTTGTTTATGCTCAAACAGCAACTTTACACACTAAAGTTAAAAAAGTTAAATAATTATCAAAGACCCCTTTAACTTTTTCTCATGCCAACCCAAAAATTTTTAAATATACACAAACAAAATTTGAATTAGGCTAACTACAGTAACTAATGAGGATAAAGAGCTAAAATATACATTTACACCAAAATGTAACTTACAAAGAAAAAATTGTAACTATATTGTGCTTCTGATTCACTTAACATTTTTAATCAGAATAAAGTTAAAAGCCACTAAATAATGGCTAATGTGCTTGATAAATACAAAATTGTAATGTTCATTTAATCTTTCCCTTTTATTAATGATTTGCATCGTAATTTCTCTTGATATCATGTGATTTTGAAAGAATAGGCAATACAGGACACAGTTGTTACATTTCCAAATGTATTTTAAATATTATTTTACATAGTGTTGTATGCGGTTAAAAAAATACCAACTTTATAAAAGTTTATTTGGCCATGCTAGAAAGCCAGCCTAATTTAAAGAGAGAAGGGGCTGCAGATTCCTCTTCTTGATCGGCTAACTGCCTGAAGAGATTTCCTGGCCGGAAACTGTCCTGTGGAGCAGAAGCAGAGGAGGGAGCCACCTAAAATGATAAAACAAACACACAAACATGTAAACTGCCTTAAAAATGGATTTGCATCTCATAATGTTGTGACACCAGAGCAGGTACAGAGTTTTGAATAGTTTTTCACACAGTTAGAGCCAAAAATGGTCAACACAAGCAGAAGATTTTGCAGGTTTAAAACCAATGGAGAAATCTGTAACTAAATCATGCTAGTTTGCTTATAATACAAAAGCATTAAACTTAAAGGATTAGTTCATCTAGAAATTAAATTTCTGTCATTAATTACCCTCATGTCGTACCAAACCTGTAAGACCTTCGTTCATCTTTGGAACATAAATTAAGATATTTTTGATTAAATCTGAGTGTTTTTGAACCACACATAAGCAGCAACAATCATTGAGGTCCAGAAAGGTATTAAAGACATTGTTAAAATAGTCAGACGTAAACACAGAATAATTTGTGTTCCTAAGATGAACGAAAGGTCTTCGGGATGAGGATGGAGTACTTAATGACAGAAATTTTAAGACAGACTTTGTGTTGTCATTAATACTGCTCAACAGCCCTGATGCTTATACTGCTCAATATTCATCAATTACATTTGATTGCTGCTATGCCACGTGTTGCATTCACAAAGCATATGAGAGTGAATCAAGTTCAGTAAATCCAAAACTATGCACTGCAAGCTCACTGCAAAAAATGAAGTAGCACCACACAACATGACATCACCTATCACCTTGAGATTCAGCAGCTCCTCTGCTAGGCCACGTAAAACTGGGAGCATTGGTAGAAAGTGACTTATTTGCAAAGCCATAATAACATAAAACACCAACTGAAGTCTTTTTCTAAAAACATCATGGTTTACTTTTCTTTTAAACATACCAAAAGAGGTATTGTACATAATAAATTCTTAGCCAACCTACCAGTGGTCTAGTGATATCTGCTCCATG
>RJVU01026577.1:1911379-1935199 GCA_003731715.1 Anabarilius grahami
TGTAAGCATGATGGTTATTGTAGTTTTAGACTAAATGTGAGCATGCATTTACTCATCTCACTTGCACAAAAACATTCAGTATTCCTCAAAATGAATAAAAACAGTGAAATGCAATCTCAGAATTTTTGTAAACCTGTAATAATAAACTATATTAAATTACACAAATATACTTTATGTATTTAATCTCAATTATTAACCAATGTCTTTGCTGCTGACCTTAAATATACCTAACTCACCCATACTAATAAGCAAAATATACTTTAGATAACATTTAGAAATAAAAACTAGAACTTCCTTCTCCTGTATCCTATTCTTCTTTAATCCAGAATGGCAGCACAGCTGAAAGGTTTGTTTGAGCTGTGCCCTCTACTGTACAGGAGTAAATATGCATTTCCTTCAGCCTGAAGCTTATTCATTTTACTTTAGGTGTGAAAGGGCCTTTTTGCCAAAAATATAACTTTGTTGTTGTTATTAAAAAACAAGTAAGCCCAGCCCTGGTGAGAAAAAGTAACGCAAAAGTAATGCTACGCATTACTTTTAATAAAAAGTAACGAAGTAACGCAATTAGTTACTTTTTTAGGAAGTAACGCAATATTGTAATGCATTACTTTTAAAAGTAACTTTCCCCAACACTGGATGCCATTATGCATATTTTACTGTTATTACTACAGTAAGTAACAAGGACACTAAAACGAAGTGTTCCTGAAAATGTTTAACAATAATGACTGAAGGCATAGACTACAGTATATAAACATAACCTGATGGTGGCTACATATCATATACACTACAATTCAAATATCTGGGGTCAGAGAGAATTATTTTTTTAATTAATACTTTTATTCAGCAAATATTCACCACGTTGACACTAAAGACAATTATAATATTACAAAAGATTTCCATTTCAAATAAATGTTGTTCTTTTACATTTTATTAATAAAAGAACCCAGAGATAAATTTACCACAAAAATATTAAGCAACACAACTGTTTTCAACAGTGATAATAATAAGAATTGATTGAGCAGCAAATCCTCATATTAGACTGATTTCTGAAGGATCATGTGACTGAAGACTGGAGTACTGATGCTGAAAATTCAGCTTTGCTACCAGAGGAATAAATAACATTATCAAAACAGATAATTTATTTATTTAGATTTATTGTTGTTTTTACTGTATTTTTGATCAAACAAATGCAGACTTGGTAAGTATAAGAGCCTTCTTAATTTAGAATAACCAGTAATTATGCTTATCTCCATCACTACTAGCTAGAATATGAAATGACTCCTGCACTTAATAATATGGATATTTTGACAACACTGTAAGATTTTCTTTCTGACAGTTGTGGCAGTTCAATAGAGCTGGAGCTGCAGGTTTGATTGGTAGTAGTCTTGATTCACTCTTTCACCTAAGTGCTGCTTTAGCCAACATGTATAACAAACATGACATACTGTATTTGTATTTGTGACCCATATTGATTGACGAGAAAACGAAAGCAGCAGGTTGCACCCAAACATATCTCTGACGAAGCTGAATAAATTTAGTCAGAATAAATATTACATAAACTTTAATATTTTCACTTCTTGCAGGCTGTTTTGCCCCCATACTCCAGAATGAGAACATTACCTCTGCTTTGCCGCTGGACTGAGGGGCGTGTTTCGCCTGTTTCAGTTTGTGACAGTACCGGTACATGTCCTGGATGGACTGAACGACACTCTCCGAGCACTGTCTCATCTCACCGATAGTGTCAGCAGCATCGATCAGATCCCGGTAACGCTCACCGACCATCTGTCGAAGTTCCTCCTTCTTCTGCTCTATCTCTCCGCGCACTTTCCTCTCGATAGCACGGATCTCATCCGTACCGTACCGTTCAAATAAAACGGTGGGGTCTTTAATTTCTGAAACCCGAAGAGACTGGGCCGGTACCGTAGCCATCTCTTTAAAACTGAGCAGATAACTGCAGAAATAAAACCCGGAAGCACGAACAGCTCTCCTTCCACGTAAACAAAGGGTCAGAGGTCATTCCTCAAATATTGAATGAAGTGGGACAGCGACCCCTTTAGTGGATGTTTGGTACTACAACATCCATGGTATGTTTTCGCTGCAATATTTATTTATTTATTCATTAATGCCAAGAACATATATAACGATTCCAGAGGTATTCACGATGAAAAAATCAAATTAGCTGTTACAAAATTAGGAAAATATCCTTAAAATGACATAATGTGAGTATTAAAGGGATAGTTCACCCAAAAATGAAAAATCTGTCATCGTTTACTCACCCTCAAGTTGTTCCAAACCTGTATGAGTTTCTCTGTTCTGTTGAACACAAAGGAAGATATTTTGAAGAATGTGTTAAACTGAACAGTTTTGGGGCACAGTAGTTTTTTTTCCTACTATGGAAGTCAATGGTGCCCCAAAGTAGTTACAAACGTTCATCATAATATCTTCCTTTGTGTTCAACAGAACAAAGACATTTATACAGGTTTAGAACAACTTGAGGGTATGGAAGAGGATTAGGGCCAAGCAATAATAAAAAAATAAAACCATCTCGAGATTAAAGTTGTTAAATTTCGATAAAAAAGTCGTTAAATTTCGAGAAAAAATTTGTTAAATTACGAGAACAAATTCGTTAAATTACGAGAAAAAATTCATTAAATTACGAGAAAAAAGTCGTTAAATTACAAGAACAAATTTGTAAAATTACGAGAAAAAAACCCGTTAAATTTCGAGAAAAAAGTCGTTAAATTACGAGAACAAATTCGTAAAATTATGAGAAAAAAGTCGTTAAATTACGAGAAAAAACTAGTTAAATTTCGAGAAAAAAGTTGTTAAATTACGAGAACAAATTCGTTAAATTATGAGAAAAAATTCGTTAAATTACGAGAAAAAATTAGTTAAATTACGAGAACAAAGTCGTTAAATTACGAGAACAAATTTGTAAAATTACGAGAAAATTTTTTTTTAAATTTCGAGAAAAAAGTCGTTAAATTACGAGAACAAATTCGTTAAATTATGAGAAAAAAGTCGTTAAATTACGAGAAAAAAACTAGTTAAATTTCGAGAAAAAAGTTGTTAAATTATGAGAACAAATTCGTTAAATTATGAGAAAAATTGTATAATTTAACGAAATTGTTCTCATAATTTAACGACTTTTTTCTCGTAATTTAATGACTTTATTCTCAAAATTTTATCTCGAGTTTTTTCTCGAAATTTAATGACTTTTTTCTCGAAATTTAACAACTTTAATCTCGAGATGGTTTTATTTTTTTATCATTGCTTGGCCCTAATCCTCTTCCATATGAGGGTGAGTAAATGATGACAGAATCTTTATTTTTGGGTGAACTATCCCTTTAAGGGCGAGTGTCCAGGCAGGTAGGATTTAAATTCATTAAATATAGCTTTATATTTTGATCAAAGTTGTGATAACTAACGTTAAATAAACCTGAAGCGTGGTGTACCTGAATTAAAAACATTGACGCAACGCATATCTGTGTATTACGCACTGCCAGCTGTTTTAATATGAGTAGGGTACGGTGTATTCTGTGTGTAGTTAAAGGATTAGTTCACTTTTAAATAAACTTTTCCTGATAATTTACTCACCCTCATGTCATCCAAGATGTCCATGTCTTTCTTTCTTCAGTTGAAAAGAAATTAAAGTTTTTGATGAAAACATTCCAGGATTTTTCTCCATATAATAGACTTGAATGGGAACCAAACAGTTGAAGGTCAAAATTAGTTTCACTGCAGCTTCAAATTGTTCAACACGGTCCCAGATGAGAAATAAGAGTCTTATCTAGTGAAACCATTGCTCATTTTCTGAAAAAAAATGAAAATTATATAAGTTTTAACCAGAAATGCTCATCTTGAACTAGCTCTCATCTTCTTCTCTATTAGAATTCCAACAGTGAAGACACTTCTAAGTGTATTACTGCCCTCCACAGGCCAAAGTTTGAACTAATTGTTAAATACTAGCGTATTGCATATAAAATTGAAGTCCACTATAAGGAGAATAATCCTGGAATGTTTTCATCAAAAACTTTAATTTCTTTTCGACTGAAGAAAGAAAGACATGGACATCTTGGATGACATGGGGGTGAGTAAATTATCAGGAAAAGTTTATTTAAAAGTGGACTAATCCTTTAATACTTTGTCAACATCAGATTAAAAGCCTCTGAGTTGGCTCTAGACTCCTGTAGTTTTGTAAAAGCATCGCACTTCCGCAAAACCATTTCATTGAGCAGGAGCTGCATCGCAGTGACAGGTGTGGCGCAGTCACCCGGAAATACGACAGAGCAAAACAACAGGTGAGTTGTTCTCAAAGATACATTAAGACGATCTAAGAAAATGGAAATAAGCAAAGTAGGACGATTATAAGTTTTTTTTTAGGTTATATATGATTAGTTTACAAGAGGGTGGACTGCGATATTTGATTTTCATGATTTTGGTAATTAAGATGAATTGCCTTCTTTAAAAGTAAACGATCAAATGTTGAAGTATTAATAAAAGTGTTAAGCGAATGAATTTGTGGCTGTTAACTGAATAAACGTACGAATGAGTAAAACAATGGCGTGACTATTGTCATTTTCTCTTTTAGTTTCCAATGTCTTAATTCAAAATACACTTTATAAAGTTTAGAATATAGTTTATAAGATTCTCGTTGTGGTTAATCTAATTTCTTTGAAATGAAGACTGTAGAAAAACACTTCCTGTTTATTCAGGATGTAATTTGAGTACATGTGTGTATTGAACAGGTTGGTTTAGTTTATGGGCATCAGGGTTTTATTTTCTCAGTTTCTGTTTTCAAATGTCAACGGGGTGTAATTAATATCATTCCCTCCATTCAGGAATCTTCTCACTGAAGTCATGGACAAGAGCATTCAACAGGATTTTGAGAACCAGTTCAATGATGTGGTCTCAAGACTACAATCAAAGCAGATGTTTCAGTCAGATTGGGACATTGCCTCCTTTGCAGTTTTCTTCATCTTTATAGGTAAGTAAAATTTAAGCAAGAAATGACGGCACATAATTAAATGTATGTAAAACACAATGTTAAATGTTCATAGGCATGGTCCTCTTGCTGGTCATCTTGGTCCTCATCCGCTGCTGTTGCTGCTGCTGCTGCGACGAGAAGGTCAGAATGCTACTGGTGTGATCTCACAGATAACTATCTATAGATTCATGAAACAATGCATGTCATGACATTAGTGGTAACAGCTACTGTTTCCACATTAAAGCCAAGAAGACAGAAGGTGGGAATCGACAATATGGGAATGGAGCCATGATTTTCCAGAAACAACGGGAACCACTACATTCAAATCACCAACAAAATATCATTTATGTGAATCTATTTTTATATCACTTATGCCACCTAATCATTATTTATACTCGGAAAAGGATAATTTATTAGAGGAAGAAAATATTTCTTATAGCGATGATAAAAGCAAAAACCTTTCCCAACCATGTAAAAATGCTGTTAATATTTACCCAGGACATCACATGACTGAAGTTGCGTTTGTCCATTAGAGATTCCAGATCCACTTTCTAGTTAAACACATTATTGAAGCATTTTATATCAGATTTCCTGGACGGAACAAACGCAGGCCCTTGACAAAGAGCCTTCAGTGACATTTTCTTGTTTTTGTAGATTGTTTAATCTGGAATCTGGCTGTTACTGATTATCCCAGCCACTCAGCCAACACCTTTTCCTTGATTCAGGCATGTCTAAGACTTGAGTTTTGAGTGTATTTGTTTTAAAGGCTTAACTTTTAAATCTGAAATGTAAACAATACAGAACTTTCCGAAAAGATTTAAAAACAAACAAAAAAACTTAATGGTTCACTTTACTGTTAAAACCTCTCATTTTTTAGAAGAGGAAAACAGATTAAGTAATGTTTTATTTATGGAAACTAACTTGGAAAAATATGTAACATTTTTTACAATGTACCACATTGTTATAAGATTTAGACTTTGTAAGCCAATAATAAATCTATTTAAAATATTTAATTTCCGTGAAATTCAATTGCAATTAGCAAATAAAATGTTCCTGTGCCTATATAAAAATACTTTGACAATAGCATTGGTCAGTTAATTCAGTTTAAAACATTTTGAGAAATGGGACAAGGACAAGGTAATGTTCATAAAGTATGTTTATTGCACAAAATATTCCATATTAAGCGTGAAATATACATTAAAATAGCTTCAGTTTTACTTGAGCAATATTCAAATTGTCATGCATGAAATCAATAAGGACACAAATTAAGTGCATTTAACATGAAATAAATAAAAATGTGGCAATAAATAAACAAGGCTGACAATAGAGTAAATGAACTACTAACAGAGAAACCCTTTCTGTAATGATCACAAACCCTGAACAGTATCAGAACTGTCAATCAATGTAATATTCTTTTTTTAATCTTGAACTTCGCTCTAATCAGCCATCCTCAGGAATGTGTGTAGTTTTAATGGAATGACGGGAAATAAAGCCCTGACATCATTCAAGGTTATCTGTCATTTAGTGTTGATATAATCATGCCGCAGTTGAGTCACAGCGGCAAATATACTGTTGGTCATTTATGCACATTTATAAGCTTATGATAATGGTTTCAATGCTTTTATCTTGCTGCATTGATGATAGTCCCTGGTATTAGATAAATAATGTTCAAGTGTTAAACTTACAAGCCCCTGGATTTAAAGGAATAAACACTGGTAAAATTAGTTTGAAGAGATCTCTCAACAACAAATGAACTGGAATATTTCACAGTCTTTGTGACATAAGAACATAAGCATTGTGTATTGTCTAAACCTAAACACGCTAGATGAGGTTAGCTTCAATATAGGCAAGATTACTGACAAATAGTCAACACTGACAATGACAAATACTGCATAAACACAAACACACACAAAAAAAAAAAAAAATCTGAATTCCTTCATCTGAACAGCCTGTTTCAAATGAACGCATTCAGTCCATAAACTACGCTTACTACCTCTGCTGCAGTACACATACTGAACGAGAAGCACACAATGAATACATTGGTCATATAGTAAAGTTACAATAGATCTCATGGAACTTGTTCACAGAAATGTTTTGTTCCTAGTGCATTCTAGATCATAATTATATCATTTTTATTATCATTCACTGTAGAGTTTTGGTCATATGTTGCTTAAAACGGTCTGTAGTTCCAGAAACTAGAGAAGACGGAAATCTGCAAATAAAAAAGGAAAGAAATGAACATTAGATAAGTGTTGGGGAAAGTTACTTTTAAAATTAACACCGTCTACACCGGATGTTACTGTTGTCGCGTCGCACCGAGCATTACAATATTGCGTTACTTTTTTAGGAAGTAACTGAGTTACTTAGTTACTTTTTACAGAAAGTAATGTGTTATATTTACTTTTGTGTTTGTTTTTATAACAAAAATATTTCTATTTTTGGCAAATGTAAAGGCCCTTTTACACCAAAAGTGAAATGAATAAGCCTCAGGCTGAAGGAAATGCAAATTCACGGCTGTACAGTAGAGGGCGCAGCTCAAATGCTGCCATTCTGGAATACAGAAGAATAGGACGCAGGAGAAAAAGTAAATATGCTCACATTTAGTCTAAAACTAGTCATGTTTACACAAAATGCCTCTACACATATGGTGTGTTAAAGTCCTCCTAGGAAGTTAGTATGTACGAGGTGGGAAGTCATGTTTACGACGGCAGGTGTGTTCAAGTCACTTTCGTTGGAGTAAGATAGCGGTGTGACTTATCTAAATAAATTACACAAATACAGCACTTCTACTTATAGAAAATGAAGAGCAAAGAATGTGCATCAGTTGAGTTTAACTTTTTTTTAAATTTTTGCAGCCACTGTAAACTTTATCGTTACATATTATATTGTTATATTATAATGCAACCATATTTTGTGCAGGCAGTAAGCTTACTTCGTAGGAAATAGAAAAGTCTGACTTATGTCACCGCTAAATACCTATAATATTGTGGTATTCCGCCATGTTTCTCACTGATACGCCCCCAACTCGTACAGATCAGGGCTTATCCCGAACTTCTCACTCGTATTTATAAAATTGTGGTGGCGTTCATGTGTGTTCAGCTCGTAAATACAATCTTTCCGACATGACTTGAACGCACCAATACTCCCGATTTCTCTCAACATGGGGACAGGAGAAGTGTCAGTCAATAAATGGGAAAACAAAGTAAGTTGCTTTACTTATTTGAAAAAGTAACGTTACTTTACTAGTAACTCGAAAAAAGTAATCTGATTACGTAACTCAAGTTACTTGTGTTACCCTCGATACTGTTGATTACAGCATTCCATTCAGATCTGCTCCCGTTGTGTAAACTTTTTTTGCTTTTTGCACTGGTTGAGCATTATAATCAATCTGACATGTCAACTTCAATGGTGAATCTCAGGCCAATCATTAACAACAGCTGTTGAGTTTTAACTGGTCTGATCCACATTTTACTCTACTGTTCAAAGTTTGGGGTCAGTACGATTTTTTTTTAAGCAATTAATACTTTTGTTAAGCAAGGATACATTAAACTTCAGCAAACGGTTCAGTAAAAGATTTCTATTTCAAATAATTGCTGTTCTTTTGGCTGCTGACAATTCAGTTTTGCCATCACAGGAATAAATTAAATTTTAAAATATATTCAAATGAAAAACATATTTTAAATTGTAATATTTCACACTGTCACTGTTTTTACTGTATTTTTCTGACCTCAAACTTTTAAATGGTTGTGAATGTTTAACTTTTATGTTCACTGGCATACTAAAGAGTGCCAAGACACATTTCACTCAAAAACAAGCTTGAAAATCATTGTTGGCAATTTTGAAAAATGATCCTAGTAATTCTATTAATCAAAAATAGTAAAAGTAATAATAGCAAATAATAATATTATTAACAGATTAGTGATTACACTATTAGGGTGATTATCAACAATTTTTACCATAATCGTTCAGCCCTAATTCTGAACTGCCAAGTCTCCCTGATAACCTTCTGATGTCATTCTGTTACCATGCGATGTTCTTCAGTTATGACGATGACAGTGCAGGTGAGATCATATGTTACCATATCAACAGGCCACACCCACCTTATCTTTGAGCTGCTGACAGAGCTGCAGGGAAATGGTGAAAAACACCAGAGTGTCATTCAGCCACGGCACTACACACTCCACCTTATGGACATGGCTCACCTCAAACTTGGTGTTGTTGTATTCACTTGAGGAGAAAATAAAATAATATAATATGAAATGACACAAAACCTTCATCAAACAGACTGTTTAAAAAAAAAAAAAAAAAAAAAAAAAANNNAAAAAAAAAAAAAAAAAGCAGAATGACATTATGATACTGTATGAGACTGACTGCTGGTGTTGCAGCATGAAAACAGGAAATGTGATGATCACTTACAACATTGCTCCGGGATTATGCAGCACTGAACTTCCTGCTGGTTTGAAGTTCTAACAGAAAACAATGATTATGCATTTTAAAACACACATTTATGTTAAGCTTGACTGTAAAGCCATGCAAACTAGGTGTTTTCCTGATTTTCAAATGGCTTGATACCTTAGTAGTGTTAGGCTGCAGCACATGTAGTTGATAGACGGTCAGACAGAGTTTACTGAGATTGATATAGAAGTTCACCATCACATCCCCAGGCATTGGAGGTGTGAACATTTTCTAGAAAGAACAGGAGAAATAATCATAACAGCCCATGGAGAATCCACATTTTAATCTAGTGAAGATCCACATACTAACCATTAGGCCACTGGCTGCGAGCTCAGGAAGAGTCATGCTGGCCGGGGTTGTGAGTCGGTTACGGGCTCGGGTCAACTGAAGCATTATTGCATCCATGAGCTGAAACACAAAGGATGTGTTTCAAGTGCTATCTTACTTCACACACAATACCAGTGAAAACGATAAGACTGTAAGGAAACAATGTTCCTGTTCCTGAATAACCTGTAGCGCACAACAGCTTTAAACATTCTCATGGCAAAGCTCAGTTATGCAAATAACAAGTACACAGGAAGGAAACCAGGGGCCAGATTCAAGAAAAGAAGAATGCTATTCTTAATTTATCTGCTATTTTCTTTAAATTCACAAGATAAGTCTCTGATGTACCCAGAATTTCTGTGATGTTTCAGCTCAAAATACCCCACAGATCATTTATTATAGCTTGTCTAATTTGCCCCTATTTGGGTGTGAACAAAAACACACTCTTTTTGTGTGTCCCTTTAAATGCAAATGAGCTGCTTCCTGAAGAGGGTGGCTTTAACAGCTTGTGCTTCGGTTGCTCAACAACAACAAAGCTGGAGAATCTCACGCAGCCAAAATGATGATTGTCAGTAACCGTGTTCAGCCTTAATTGTTCAAACCGGATTCAAACACTGATGGAGAGACTCAGGAAGAAGTTACAACTTTTAGAATCCATCTGGATGTTTCTGAATGGTTAGTGGAGAAATTTATGCAGTTGCTGTTGAGTTGATTCAACTCATCGACTATAATGTGTCGTCATGTTAATCTTTTGAGCAAATCCAGCATTGAATTGACCCTCGTTTGTGAAGCAGTTCGGCGTAAAATGACGGCATGGTAACAACACTCTACAACAACTCTTCCTCTTCTCTAAAGCAGCCCAACATGGCCTCGTCCCCTTTGTTGCCTTGTTCTAAAAGATAATAATTATGAAGAATTGGGGTAGCAACATATTTTTTTTTAACAGGAATGAAAACAAGGCTGTGAGGGATAGAAGTAGAGTTCATTCAATGGTTTGTACTGTCGTTTAACCCAGTAGGGGTTCAATCTTGATGAAACGTTTTTCTGGGAAAACAAATTCTGTAGACAACTTCAGTAGATTTGAAGGTTGTGAGTTATGAAAATTATGTGATCTAGGACCTTTATTCTGTGTACATCATTGTAAAGACTGTAAGTCTATCCCTCACAGCCTCGTTTGCATCTGTGTTAAATTCAATATGGTGTCTACCCTGACTTTTGCTGAATTTTAAATTTAGTACCAACTCTACAAAAAGTCCAATAAGATCTTATGAATACAACATTTGTCGGCTGCATTCAGCACAACATGTTCATTAGCAGCACATAGAAAGATACAGGTCGCAAGAAAGACAGAGCGCTACATCTTAAAAATAGCTATTTAAAATACATGGGGTATTAAAAAACATGATTTTGTTGATAATTAAGCAAGGTAATCTGCAGGCAGCACAAAATGACGGCCATCTTAAGTAAAGAAAAAATATATAATTTTTAAACTTGCTAAGTATTTATTTTAAGAAATGTCTTCTTTCCTAAGAAGATTTTTGTGAATCTGGTTCCTGCACAACAACATGCAAATATTTGCGACAAGCCAATTTAACAGCTAGATGTTTTTACAGGTGAAAAACAAACCTTATTGACCTCCGCCCCAGTTTTAAAGTGATAACTCTCGTCACGGCTGCTTAGCAACTGCAAGGCCTGATTCACATGGTTTCGGGCATCCTGGATCTGAGGAGGGGCAGGATGATCATTTTAACAGCTATATTTATGAGAGAATAATATCAAACCACTCCAAAACAGATAATGTTCAAGGGAGAAAGAAACATTACCTGCTGCAGTTTCCACTGTTTATCATCTCGGAATGCAAAATGCATGACTTGACTGCTTTTAGTGACTTTGATATTAATATCCTGCAAAGAAAAACAAAAAAGAATATATATATATATATATATAGAGAGAGAGAGAGAGTAAATAATTCTGCCTATAATTGAGCTGAGATAATGAACTAAACTGCACTGCAAGTGTCTTTGCAATTCAACTGATTGAAATCAAGTTGATGTTTTGATGAATTTAGTATCATACATTTTATAAACTCCAATTAGTGTACCAGAAGCAAAACAGCACCATTCCTGCTGAAAGCCGATTTCATTTCTCTGATGTTGTGAAACATACTTACAGTCTGAGTCAGAGCTTCTCCTTGTAGCGTCAAGACTCCTTTAACCTGGTCCATCCTAAGGAAATAAAAATAATAAATGTATTTCTATACTTGTGCGCTGTACACATTCCCATAAAACTGTAACAACAAAAATCATAGATTATTGTATTCTTTAAATCTAACATTATCCTCCAAACCCAGTGGCCACATGGATCTTACGTTGAGCTGCCCAGAATGAAGTTCTCTTGTTTCAGTTGTCCTTCCAGACCTGGTGATGGCATTGAAAAACGCCTCGATGCCTCCTTTGGTGAAATCACACACTCTTATTAATGCACTTTTCTTCTGCACAATAATATCATTAGCTATTTATGAAGTCTCTAAAGATACCTTCAAAATGTCCTGCAGCTGTTTCAGCACTGCATGCACCTCTTCTTTCAGCAGCCAATTAAATTCCTCCTCCTAAAAAACACATCAACTTGCCTTAAAGACATTGTTCACTAAAAATGACTCTTTGTTTTGTGGAACTCAAAATGGAGATGTGATGGAGACTAAAACTCTCAGTCATCTTTCACTGCATCTTTTTTATTTATATACAGTGAGAGTCAATGGTGACTGAAACTCCCGTTCTAACATTTTTAAGCACAAAAAAAAAAAAAAGATTTGTAAATCATTTCTGAGCCAACTATCACTTTAATTCTTCTGCAGAATCGATCGGGAGAACCAGTGGTCAGAAGCATCAATACATTCTGAACAGAGCAATGATAAGACGGAACAAATCACTGTTAGGATTGTTTAAGCATTCACACTGGGATGAATTTGAACTTTGTCCCACCAGATGCGCTGCAAAATTGCACCAACAAGCTCTGTCCGCTCCGCAAAGCAATATACACATCTGAAACAGCAACGCACCTGAAAATGACTGTTCATAATCAAATCAGTAATGACTTTGCATGTCTGTAATGCATCTGGTACATGTATTAAACACAAATTAATCTCTCACCAGCACAGTCCTCTCTGCTTGACTCGCGGCGGTCATTTTCGCTAGTTCAGATAGAGTAGATCCCTCTGCTCCGAGCATTACAATTCAATAAAGCTGTCCAAAATCTGTTAAAAATGATCTGAGCAGTCAGCTGTTTAGTGTGACGGGCTAGACGATCACACATAAACAATTAGGCTTAACACCGCCCCCTACTCCCAAACTTCCGGTTTGTGTAACCATGAAATCTTCCGGCTTCAAAATGTACTTGAATATTTATTTCTGTAAAGTAAATAAAAAATAAAATACAAAACTAATAAAACAATAAATAATTAATATGCAATGGCATTGCAGAGTTTTTATTTTTGCACATTTTCTGATCCAAAAACTTGAGAAAATGAGATCCAGGCAGTCCAGCAATGATTATATCAGAGATTAAATTTGAATAAGTAATAACAAATGTATTCATTAGAAATTATAGAGACAAACAAATTCATTAAGTAATTAATAGTTAATAATAAAATTTAGAGTATTGTCAAATCCAGAGTATTGTATCTAATAGATGAAGATCAGAATATATAGAAAGAAGGAACAAAATCAAGACATTTGCAGAATGAGAAGAGAAGAAGAGCAAAGAAAAGCAAAGGAGAAAAAGCTGAACTTTCAACGACTCACTCCATTTTATACCATAAGCATAGGGAAATTTACATCACACCCTTCCAGGTCTGTTTGGATAGATAAGAAAAGGTCAAAGTGAACTTTTCCGTTGTTTTGGAGGATTTCAAGAAATTTTGTGACATTTCATGGTATCCTGCTATCTAAACAGTCATTAGGTAATTTTATGGTCTCGTGACGGTTGACATTTATCTGTAAAAAAATAGCCCCCCAAAAGGGTGGGTTAACACCTTTTAAAAAATCCCCTTTCATTTGAATACAGAGATACAAAATATTATTGTAGGAAAAGTACAAAGTGTGATCTATTCTGAGAACATCTACGTTCTGGTATGATTTGGCAGGAACCCAACTTATAAGTTGTTATAAGTTATAACCACAAATGTTACCACTATATGCTAGTAATTGAGTAAGATAATATGAATACTTGAAATCATAAGTAACATTAAAAATCATAAGAAATAAATGATTAACATAAAATATGAATAATATGCATGAATATTGACCATTTTGGATCCACCAGTTAGTTAGGGTTAGTGCTGCTGGGTAGATTATTTACATATTGTAGTTACTGATTCTAAATTAATGACAACTGCAGTTCGTAACGTAATCCAAACGTTACACATTTTAGGTAATATAATCTGACAAATTATGATTACTTTTAAATTACTTTTGACCTCATTTATCACATTGAATTGAATAAGATAATGTACCATGTTGATATAAAATACAAAGAGAAAGAAAATATATTCTATCATCAACAACATGAATTGCATTTTACATTACGTCAGGGATTCCCAAACTGGGGCTCGTGAAGGGACTGCAGGGGGTTTGTGAGACGCTAATAATTAAGTAAATCTTACAAATTTAAAATTAATTTTAAAATTATAATAAAAATGTGTTTGAAAGACAAAAAACTTCCAAAGACATAGCAATAACGTACATGGTTAAATGACTCTGAGTGATAATTCAAATAGCTATGCAGTGTTGAGAAAACACTTAAAAGTGAAATTACAGTAAATCCAGTAGTCAAATGCTTTGTGGCCTATCAGTTTTATGTGTAATTACAGCCGCGTGTCAAGTGTCTGGTCTGTGTGTGCAATTTCACACTTTCTGAATGCATGTAAGCAATATGCTTTTTCAGAAAGGAAATTTTAAAACATGAAAATGATTTGCTGCCATTGTGAGAGTAATATGTAATCAATGAAAAGTAAAGGTAGTCTGATTAAGAGTATTTTAAAATGTAACAATCTAATTACAAGTACTTAATGTTTGTAATCTCATTGTAATCCGATTGTAATCCAGATTACATGTAATCAGTCACTATCCAGCACTGTATGTATATGTATATACAGTCAAATTTATTCAGACACCTTGAAAATTTCAGTCATTAATACAGCTTATTCACTATAGTTTAAAAAATGGTAATAAAATATGATAAGATCCCAGCGTTAAACTGTGTCAGAAAAAAAAAAACCTTAATTATGTCAGATAACACTTAAGCAAAACATGGTCAGGTCAAAGTGTCTGAATAATTTTTGGTTCCAAATTTATCAATTTTACTGGTAGTCCACTGTATGAAGAATTTTTGGGTATAATATGTCACAGTTTACTTTATTTTGCTATCCTCACTTACATACATGAACTATAGTGTCCTGCACCCAGTAGTAAAAATATATATAAAAAAAAATAAAATGTATAAATAATTTTTGGTTTGACTGTACATAAATTTATTTTTATATTTTTAAGAATACAACAATATAACATGGACATGAAACCTAAACACCACTAGTTGGATTTTCGTTTTGTTTATTATTCAGAGGGTTCAGTTGACCGCACAAACAAAAAAGAAAAGAAATTTCACATTTACATGAAATTATAAATAACTCCGATTATAACACCAATACCTTCCTTGCACAACTGGAATCAAGTTGTCAGTATGTCATTACCAACTCTGTTTAAGCCACAAAAATCAAACCATTTACAGTAAATAAACCCATTAGCTAAGACAAAAGAACAGCCTACAATATTAAGACACCATGATTAATAAATTCAGCAGAGTCAAACTGAAAGCATGTTATTCAATGTATTCAAATAACCCAACCCATTCATGGGGATATATACAATGTCTTAATCTTACAGAGTCCTTAGTAATCACAAAATTTTCATCAATAATTAAAGTCTTTTTTTTTTTGTTCTTTTTTTTTGGCAGAACAATTTATAGAAAAGGAATCACCCTGTACTTGTTTTGAGTTTTAAACAAAATACCAAAATAACCAAATTATACGCAACTGAATTTGTCTTGTAATATCACTTAAAATGAACTAATGCAATCCTAATTTAGGGATAAAATGCAGCAAAACTTGAAAGTCTGTTTTATATTTTTAATAACTGAAATTAAAATAAAAATTGTGTCAATTAGTCTTTTAAAAAAATTAGACAAAAGAAAATCAAAAGGCAACAGATCAATCTGCCAGCTGACTGACTTGGACAAAATATGATAAGCCCAATTTAAAAATGTTAAAATAAAGCAAAATTATAATAATAATAAAAAAACCTTCAAATGTAAATATGATTTGTTTCTTTTTTGCAGTCCAATTGAAAGATTTTAATGTGATACAAATCTGACCCTAAAGCAGTCGAGCTGGAAAACAAGAAGTTCCATTGCAGAAATGATAGTCAAGACTCAAAACCTATTGGATAACTTTCAGCATAAACTTCATTGTAAATGATAAATCATTTCAGGATACGGGTTACTCAACCAACTTCTAAAAAAAAAAAAAAAATACTGCATTTCTGATAAGGCAATAAAAACAAAAAACATTAACTTCTGAACAGGGGACCTCAAAAAAATAAAAAATAAAACGTACGGCCAAATTGCACCTGACATGACGGTGATCTTTAGAGTTAAAATAAATAAATACATCTATCTTATATGGGTATTAAGGCAATGCAGTGGCTTTTATCTTCGTCGTGCTCCTCAAGCCTGTTTGTGATCAAAAATTCATACTTTACAGATTTCTGAACATCGAAAATTACAATGAGGGAATTCATTTGTAAAGATATGAATGATAAATAAAACCCTGGCCTCTTCAAACAACACTGCATCGTATGCAGTAGCCTTAACAAAATGCGGATATAATACACTGCACAGTCTATCATAAAATAATTATTCGCAGGGAATCTAATAACCTCCCTTTGAGCATACGTGCAGCAATATTACAGTCAGTGCAACGCTCAGATTAGGCTGCTAAAGAGATCCCATTATACATGGGAAAACATATCACTGGTGCCCAACAAAATTCATCAGCAGAGGAGAGAAAGACAGAGGGAGAGGAACAAAGAAGTAGGTGAGGTTTGTGGTCCAGGACGTAGAGCACATCCACAGAATTAGTGAATATATGCTCTGTAGACTGCAGACATGTCATTGTCCGACTGGTCCAATGCTTTTGCTCTCTTGTACACCTGCAGAAATATGAAATAATGCATTACTCTAATGGAAGCATATGCAGAAATTACATTTAGTCCTAGAGAAAACAATTAAATTGAGGGTATAATGCTATTTCATGCATTCTGACTTATTTACACTGTCAGAAACAGTGTAAATAAACAGTTTTTGGATTCTCATGCTAAACATGGCCAAAGTTTCAAAACACGAGTTGACGTATGACGGAGTATTTCTATGCCAAATGGTCATATGGTCTTTTTTTCGAGTATAGGCCTGTGTGACGTAAACGGGGGTGGAATTCCTAGTACGGACACTTCTCCCGGAAGAGAGCGCGCGCACACGTCGACCATAGCGAGAGAGCAAGAGCACGCCCATCAACGTGCGTTCGGCTTTACGGAAGTCGTCGAACTCAGCTCTCTTAACAATGTCACCAAAGAAGTGTGTTTTTGGTTGTGAGGGAAAGATAACCTTGCTTCTCAAAGAACCCCGCGTTAAGTGGAGCTGAGAGTTTTGTGCTCACGCTTTTCATTGATGTGCTCTCGATATTTGTTATTAAAATAACCATAGAAACTGATAGTTGCTTTTTTTATTAGTTAAAATGAATGGAGAATATCTCGTGTTTTTCCGTGGCTGCTCGAGCCCTCAGGATCGGCGCTTATGGTTTAATAAACAAGGCCCAGTTCGACCCTGGATTTACAGATTGTTTGAAACTGAAAGATGGAGCGGTCACAGCGGTAATGATCCCGGTCATGAGTCGGAACAGCAGGCGGTGAGTAAAACTGCATCAAATGTCTGTTTTGTTGGCAATAGGCGCCTAAGTGCATATAATGTAAACTACATGAACATAGTGAATTCATAAATTCGTTATTCATCATTCACTATACGCTATATTCATTATAGTGATTCAAAAGTTATCCATGGATAACGCGATAGTGTATTGTGTCTGTTTAAATACATTTGTTTAGCTGACCATTGACAGCTTGCAGATGATCTCTACACAAAAGCTGCGTGTGCTCGTGACAGCTCGTCACTCAATCTCCGCTCACACGNGTTTTGTTTGCAATAGGCGCCTAAGTGCATATAATGTAAACAATACGAACGTAGTGAATTCATAAAATCGTTATTCATCATTCACTATACGCTATATTCATTATAGTGATTCAAAAGTTATCCATGGATAACGCGATAGTGTATTGTGTCTGTTTAAATACATTTGTTTAGCTGACCATTGACAGCTTGCAGACGATCTCTACACAAAAGCTGCGCGTGCTCGTGACAGCTCGTCACTCTAGCTCCGCTCACACGACACGCCTCCAGGTACTCGGCTGTTTTCGGAAAGACTCGGTACAGCGTATGTATCTTTTATAAATATGATAAAACAAGACTTTTCGGCAATATGAAGGATGCTATACTACTCTATAGGTACTCAAGATTAACATAAGATTGGCAGAAACTGTGTGTGATACCCCCCCTTTAAGGTTTTAATGTCACTGATTGTTTACAGATAGGCTGATAGTGATAAATAGCATATATTAAAATTCTATACTACTACTACATAATAAATAATATAAAGATAAAACACTAAAGAGAAAATTCGATCATTTAAAAAAAGGCTAAAAGTGAATTTAGGCATCACATTATAAAGTATTGTAAAAAATAAAATAAAATGGATATTCATTTTGAGATTTGCTAATGATTGCATTTAACCGGTTTGTTACATTATTGGTGCTTTTAAATATGAATTTTATGTGAATGTTAGATGACAACAAAAGGTAATCCAAATGTAAAAATAGGGAAAATGAGCAGCACAATTAAAGGGGTCATGAACTGTGTTGTTTTATAGTTTTATAATGTTTCCTGGGGTGCACTTATAATGTTAGTATGCTTTTTACATCAAAATTGTCATAATTTAGAAATAAAAGGCATTTTTGCTACCCTGATTTTAGCCCTCTGGTTTGAACGCTCTGTTTTAAGGGGCGTGTCTGCAGTGAGACTTCAGTGTAAACGCCCACTGCTTTGATTGGCTAACATCTTTCCATTTGAAATAGACAAGTATTACTCTCTCTTTTACCAGGTTTTTACTATTACAGCTCTTGAGGTTAACTAATCGTGAAAATTGCTGCATTACAATTTGCAGTACAATTTCTCCACACTAACGAATGCTTTCATTGTAGCTAACTGTGTAAAAGCGATATAAATAAGAGATTTGTTGAGAAAAAAAAAAAGAAAAAAAAAAGTTTTGGTGCGAGTCCAGAACTCAGTCACTGAAACTTGCACTGTTTGATTGACAGCTCCAGCGTTCTTTGATCGCTTTCTTTATATAATTTAATCACCGTTTAAATAATAGATTATTTTCATCCTACTAACAACAACATGAAGTTGAACATTTAGTCACTGGTTTGATTTACTGACACATAGACAAAGAACATTACACTGTACATGAATCATTACATATCAGATTACAATGCCTGATCTGATGTTGCGTTACTGTCGAGTCCATAACGTAAATGTCCGTTTGCAAAGCCGAAATGCGATCCATTTTTACCAAAGAATCCACAGTGAAATACCAAATACAAATAAAGCTCAACTGAGACATTCACATTGTTGAAAATAAATAACCATATTCCTAGCATAAGGATCCTTTGAAAGGTAATGTTATTTTTGTCCTGTTGTATCGCTCTTCTCTCCTCCTCGTCACACTAACACGCCAGTGGGCGGGGCTAACGGTGCAATAATGAAGCAGGCGTTGATTTCTTCTGCGGAGGCGGGGTTTCACCTCATAGATAGGCACATTCTAGGATCAGTCGTTGGCTGGGCCTGGTGTCAATAAAAGCTTTTATTTGACTAACAAGGAAGTTTTTAGTTCTGAAACTTACAGGATATTCTTATAGAACGATGACCTCTTATATATCAAAACCTCAAGGAAAAGCTGATTTCTCGATTCATGACCCCTTTAAATATCCAATAATTTAATTCAAAGATGACACTCCAAAATAATCCATTCAGTTACCAAATGATGTCTTACCTCATTTGCAGCTGCTGCCATTGGTGTTGGATGATTGACCGAATCTCCCATTGAAATGGCTAATCTCAGATCTTTCTGAATATGTTTCAGGTAGTAATCAGGTTTGAAGTTGCCTTGCAAGATATCTGCAAAGAAAACAATTAAATGTTAAATTAATAAGATCAATTCTAGTATTATTTTAATAGTTCCAAAGGTTAAATTGTCATACTGAGTTGCCTCTAGATTCTAATAGTTACCATTTTCCATTCAAGTTTTGCAAGTTCTTTAACATTCCTCAAAACATTTGCACAATCGATGACTAAATAGGCATTTGGTGGGCAGTGTTTGACTGAGACCAAAGGTTACGATCTCCAAGCAGCACCATGTTACAGAAAATGGTTAAAGGCAGGAGGATTCAAAAGCAGCAACTTACAACTCAGAACTACTATCAAAAATGACTAGCATACAGATCAAAAATAGACTTCATTGTAATCACTTATGTTTAGTAGAATCTTTAACACATTTACAAGTAAACCTACTCTGGCATTTCTGGTCCACAAATGTGCTTGCCATCTGTCCTTGGCAAAGAATATCCAAGAATGTTTGTTGTGACTGTCCCGTAGCCTGCGCCAAGGTCAATCCCTCTGCGATGGTTGCCATGAAACTGCCTTGAACCATGTTAAGGATCAACATCATTCTTGCGGCATTTCCTGCTTCACCTGCTTCGTTGGACAGGACAAAGTTAATATCACATGGTAACATGCAATATCAATCTCGTACACAGCCCACACGCCACAAATGAAAGGTGGTAGTACCTATGAAGAAAGACGTCTTCCCCATTGCCTGGAAGCAGCTGCTACAATCTTCATAAACACTGCGGTCACCTGCAGCAACAATGACCAGCATGCCGTCATTGGAAAGCTGCTGGCTGCCCGAAACCGGGGCTTCTAGGAATCTGCCGCCTCTGGACGTGATGACCTACAGATTCAAATGAACCTTAGTTATAGACTAGTGCTGTCAAAATTAATGCATGTAATTTTGTTTTTCAGTTTAACGCATTAAAAATATTTAACGCAGCATCCGATTTTTTCGTCATCCTTTAGCTAACGTTACATATGCTCGTTCATGCAAATGCTTTTAAACCATTCAAGCATGACAAGACACAAAAGAGAACGCAGTGCAGTACTGGTGCGCATCTGTGAATCTCCTGTCTGTGTGATACACAAACGAGTCGTGCGCGTAGAAAGCTGCTTCAGACAGCGTGCCAGCATTCGGCCGAATAATGCTACTTAGCAGACTGAGCTACCAACACTATATTTGCATTGTTTTAAGGGTATGGACATTAATAAAGCCTCAAACCACATGAATATGATTGCTGGTAGCACAATCTGATAGGCAGCGGCTGCAAGGAGTTCTCTTTCGTGCTGGAATGGACAAAAACACGCAAAGTTATGCTAGAATGCCCGTTTTGTCGAGTATCCTTGTAAGCACAGTCTTAAATTAGTTAAATAAAGTCTTAAATGAACAAAATGTTGTGTGAAAATAGGATGCATATCTGCGTCATGTGCGGCAGGTCTTAAAGTGACAGCAGCCTAATAAACTTGCTACAGTCTTCCATTCATGTTAATCAAAGAAAAAGGAAAATCACTCAGCTCTCTTAAAGGATTAGTTCACTTTCAAATAATAATTTCCTGATAGTTTACTCACCCCCATGTCATCCAAGATGTTCATGTCTTTCTTTCTTCAGTCGAAAAGAAATTAAGGTTTTTGATGAAAACATTCCAGGATTTTTCTCCATATAGTGGACTTCAATGGAGCCCAAACGGTTGAAGGTCAAAATTACAGTTTCAGTGCAGCTTCAAAGCGTTCTACACGATCCCAGACGAGGAATAAGGGTCTTATCTAGAGAAACCAATAAAAAATGATATACGTTTTAACCATAAATGCTCATCTTGAACTAGCTCTCTTCTTCTTCTTCTATATTAGAATTCCAGCAGTGTAGACGCTGCTAAGTGTATTATTGCCTTCCACAGGTCAAAGTTTGAACTAATTGTTATATACTTGCACTAGCATATTGTGTATGACAATTTAGTTAAAACTTTGACCTGTGGAGGGCAGTAATACACTTAGCAGCGTCTACACTGCTGGAATTCAAATAGAGAAGAAGAAGAGAGCTAGTTCAAGATGAGCATTTATGGTTAAAACTGATAAAATTTGTATTTTTTTTAGAAAATGACCGATCGTTTCGCTTATTCCAGACGAGGAATAAGACCCTTATTCCTCGTCTGGTATCGTTTAAAGCCCTTTGAAGCTGCACTGAAACTAATTTTGACCTTCCAACCGTTTGGGGTCAATTGAAGTCCACTATATGGAGAAAAATCCTGGAATCTTTTCATCAAAAACCTTCATTTCTTTTCGACTGAAGAAAGAAAGACATGGACATCTTGGATGACATGGGGGTGAGTGAATTATCAGGAAAATTTTATTTGAAAGTGAACTAATCCTTTAATTGAATAACTTTTTTTAGCTTTAATAAAAATTAATCTATATTTTAATCTAAATTATGCAGTGAAGACAGTGAAGTGTTTGATAACTGCTTTGTTTCTGGATATTTCCAACCTGTTAGATCAAATATTTAAAATATACAGTCTTCGTTGTTTCTACATTAATTTGGAGATTAAATGTGAAACTATTACAATAATAAAAAATAAAAAAAACACTTTAATGTTTGGTGCGATTAATCGTGATTAATTACAGGAAAAGGAGCGATTAATTAGTTAATTTATTTTAATCGATTGACAGCACTATGATAGACTTATTAGTTATAGACGTTAATAACCTGACAGACCTGTATGGATGATGTTGGTTACCTGTGAGAGCTCTGTGATGGTTTCTGGATCAACAGTGGACATCTCCACGTAACATTTGCCCGGTCTGATTCCCTGTAGGACTCCACTAGGACCTAACACAAGCTGAACAGAAATAATACTGTATATGTAAACCAAAGAAAAGCAGCTTGACAGATTGAAAACAAAGAGCCATTTACAAAACATTGACCTACATCTCTGGCAGCTTTAGGGTCTGATACACAGGAAAATGTGATATCGCACATGGACACAACCTCTGCAGGCGTTCGTCCTAATCTGGCACCTTCTTGGATGAACAAATCACACTGCAGAGTGAAAAAAAACAACAACAGTTGAAAACAAATCATTCACAAACTTAGTGTGACTTCAGAAGTGAATATATTTAAACACCTCTGATGGTACCTTTTCTGCTGTGCGATTCCAAACAGTCACAACATGCCCCATCTTCAACAAATTAGAAACCACACCACTTCCCATCAGTCCTAGTCCAAGGAACCCTATCCTGTTGTGAAAACAAATAAACTACATTACAAACATTATAGGTATTATCAGAAGTGAACCGTTCAATTGGGAAATGAACATAAATTTCAGATTCGGGCTACACAGTATTTTCACTAAAATGAACCTGCTCATTACAGTAATTTGTTTGTTAATCAGACTACACTGGTTGCATAATACACTTGCTTTTGCGTGCAACCAACAGAACACAGTGATATCAGCAGGACAGGAAGTCTGTACAAATGCAAACACAGCCAAAAGGGGGAAAAAAACAGGTCTGGGGATTTTAAGAAAGTAGAGTCGATCAAATGTTATTGTTAACAATAACTTTAAATTTATACAAATATAATTTTATAAAATTATAAAAATTTTAATTGAAATAAAGATGAAATAATTTAGAAATATTAAAAGAGAAACTTAAATTATAAATAAAAATAAGA
>RJVU01026577.1:1935232-1948540 GCA_003731715.1 Anabarilius grahami
GATTAGTAAAATTAGAAAAAAATAATCTTTGTTATGTTAATTTCAATATTTACTAATACATTATTAAAATCAAATGTTGTATTTTGTTAACATTAAATGCACGCACTCTGAACTAACATGAACAAACAATGAACAACTGTATTTTTATTAACTAATACAGTAACAAAGGTATTGCTCATGGTTAGTTCATGTTAGTTAATACATTAACTAATATTAACAAATGAACCTTATTGTAAAGTGTTACCAACAAAATGACAAAAGCACATACAAAATTACCAAATCTAAAATGAAAATAAACCAAAAATATAAAAATAAAAGCTATACTAGTGTGATAAACACTACATTAGTGTATAAATAATACTAAAATAACACTGATCACAGTTAATTGGAAAAATAATATATATTTTTTACCCAGCCTTATTCATCAATGACCTAAAATAGCACAGAATCATGAATAAATCTTTATTTCTAGGTTTTGAATCCCAGAATTTCAGTGTGGTCCCACTGTTTCTGACCACTAAAAATATGATTCTTTATTACCTTTTGTCTGTAGGCGTGATGCTGCCATTGATGGCTGTGCTGTCTGCTGCTTGAATAGATGTTGATCTTGTGTCCTTTTCAAAAATAAAAACACACAATTATTACAATTACTTAGCAATTCTAGCCAGCTAATGTATCAGATTATTGAAGAAACCACAAGCTGTGAATTTCTAGGCAGTGCTCACCTCCTCGATTATCTTTAAACGTTTGGTGATGGGCTCCATTGATGAAGCTGGCTGTAAGGAAAGGGGAGGGTTTTTTGTAAATCAAAGTCAATTCAATATTCATCTTAGATTTTCTAGAAAGAGCAAAAAGTCTTGCACTCAAAGGATCCTAGAAGCAAATTAAGGTGAAAACACCAAGAACAAAGCCAGGGAAGGAAAACCAGGTGGAAACCTTTTGGCCCAACAGTCACAAATGATCTTAAGTGCATGTTACTCATTGCTCTGCCGGCTTCCTGTAAGGATTTATCATAAATTATCATCTGCTGTCATGTCACGCGGCTCATACTGCCATATCTGATGTGAGAGCCAGGAGCGAAGTCAGTGTTAGGAACTGAAAATCAAGTTATCATGCTCAGCCACATGCTCCTTTTCAGTTTAACTGAAACTTACACAGGGCAAGAAAACGGCTGACACAGCCTACATGAACATTTTAGAGAAAAGCCTCAGGCAATTAAGATCTCAGTGCCTCCTTTTTGGAGATATAAATTTAAGATCAATTTGTTCTAACTGTGGCGCCTGAAAGCAAAAGGGCAAAAGGACAAGCAAGAAGGAAATGTTCCTATGAAGAGGAAGTGCCAAGAGGAAAGGAAGAGTCATTTAAACAGTTTGCTAGTGTAACTGGCACAGGAACAGAAGCACAAGAGTAACTTGGCCGGGCGTCTCTGCTGGCTGAAAACAATCTTTTCCAATACAGTCCCCCCCCAATAAATCTAATCAATTATTTAAACACACTAGCCTGTACTGTGCAACCATAGCCAGGGTCCAAAATTAACGTTTTGCCACACCTATGGACATAAATATTTATTACTACCCATGTATTTTGAATATTTGTATATTAAATAAGTAATTTTGTAAATTATTTCTTGCATATCTGTAACAAACAGCTCACAACTGCAGTGGCACAAAAAACATTACGATTTTCTTTCTCATCATAGTATTGTTTTGGTGGCCTGTTAACTAACTATCACCCCACTTTTAGAACAAGCTTGAAAACTACTCAAAATGGTTGCAGTTAACAACTTTTTATTTTATTACCATGTATAATTGGGGACATAACTGTCTCTTATGTCCAAAATTCAAATTTTCAGGAGAGATATTCAATGTACAATAGTGAATCTACACTACTATTCAAAAGTTTCATAGGGTCAGCAATTTTTTTTTAAGTCTCTTATGCTCACCAAAGCTGCTTTTAAGCAAAAATACAGTAAAAACAGTAATATTGTGAAATAATTACAATTCAAAATAACTGTTTTCTGTTTTAATATAAATTAAAGTGTAATTTATTCTTGTGATGGCAAAGCTGTATTTTCAGCATCATTACTCCAGTCTTCAGTGTCACATGATACTTCAGAAATCATTCTAATATGCTGATTTGATGCTCAAGAAACATTTATCATCATTTTTTCAGGATTCTTTGATGAATAGAATTCAGCATTCATTTGGAGTAGAAATCTTTTGTAACAAATGTTTTTACTGTCAATTCATATCAATTTAATGTGTTCTTGCTGAATGAAAGTATTAAAAAATATATCTTACTGATCCCAAACTTTTGAATGGTAGTGTAAATGTTTAGCCATGTGGAGTTCTGTAGTAAAATAAAAATTGTTAATTTTGGACCCTGACCACAGCCCAGACAAAGACCTTTTAAACAGGACTACAAAACCATAGCCAAAAATAGGTTAACGGCAAAGCTGAGAACACGTCAGCTCATGATCAGAGGGGCAACCAATAAGCTCAACATAGCCTTGTTCTGCTACGTAACAAATTCAGTATAACTGCCATGCTGCAGATTTGGCCGAATAGCATCACCAGAAGCAGTTTGGGGGAGGGAATTATTCTTAGATTATTAGAGCAGCCATTGTATGCGATGTGCAAGAGACAGGGGTAAGGTTGCACTAACTAGAAAATCATTCAGCATCCCAGTAAAATGTCTCCTTACCTTCTCAGACTGGCTGAGCAGAAAGTGATGGAAATGTGGGTCATCCTTTACTGGCTATAACGGAAGAGAGTTAAATTGGAAACTATTCTCCAAAGAGACTTACTGACCTGAGAGCTGTTTAATCTGCATCTAATTAAAGTGACATGGTGGAAGGTGCAACTACACAGTGAAGGAACTAATGACTTGCATTTTAAAAATAAGGTGTTTTCACACAAGTTAATTTGAGTGACTTAAAGGGGTCATGACATGAGAAATCTAATTTTCCTTGAGCTTTTGACATATAAGAGGTCATCATACTATAAGAATATCCTGTACATTTTAGAGCTGAAAACTTCCTTGTTAGTCCAATAAAAGCTTTAATTGACACCAGACCCAGAAAACGACAGGATTTACAAAGTGAGGATCTATGACGTCAAAGGGCAGCAAGCACCGCCTCTGCAGAAGATGATCAACGCCTACTTCATCCCTGCCTGTTTAGCCCCGCCCACCGATTCACGCATGACATGCAATAGTAACATAGGCCTATGTGGTGCTAAACCAGATCGAGCTACCAAGCAATAAACATGCCGTTGAGGATTACAAAATATTGTGCAGTGCCTGGACTCGACAGTAACGCAACAACATGTAAGTAACTGTGTTAAATCTAATGCCTGATCTGATATGTAATGATTCATGTACAGTCAGATGATCTTTCTCTGTGTGTCAGTAAATCAAACCAGTGACCAAACGTCAACTTGCGTTGTTTCTCTTAGTAGGATGAAAATAATCAGTTATTTAACGGTGATTAAATTATATAAAGAAAGCTCAAAGAAAGCCCCCTTTGTAATCGTTGGAGCAGAGCACGCTGAAGCGGTCAATCAAACTGACGCGCAAAACTCCCGTTTTATTCAACAAATCTTTGTTATTTCGCATTTGCACTGTTAGTGAAGATGAAAGCATTTGTTAGTGTACAGAAATTGAGTTGCAATAACGAGATCACTGCTTTCATGCGCTCAACATTGTCTGTGATCGGCTAAAATGTTCATCTCTGCAACCTTTCATGCCACGATCTAAATATAATGCCAGATCTAAATGTAATGCAACACCTTTCACGATTAGTTAACCATACAGCTGTAATAGTAAAAACGCGCTAAAAGAGAGAGTAATACTTGGATATTTTCATATGCAAAGATGTTAGCCAATCACAGCAGTGGGCGTTTACACTGAAGTCTCACAGCAGACACGCCCCTTAAAACGGAGCGTTCAAATCAGAGGCTAAAATCAGGGTAGGAAAAATGCCTTTTATTCATGAATAATGACAATTTTGGATGTAAAAAGCATACTAACATTATAAGTGCACCCCAGGAAACATTATAAAACAATAAACCAACGCAGTTCATGACCCCTTTAAAATAACCTTATTGGATTCTGTATGTGCAGCTGCTATGAAAATTCACAGCTGTGACTGCACCTAACTCCATCAACCAACTGTGGATAAGTCTTATTGTCAACTAAAAAAAAGGGTATTTTATGTGCAGAACCCATAAAAGTGCAGAAACAAACTGTGAATGTAACCTACACTGCTCTCCCATTTGAATCCTGATACTGTTCCAGCGACCAGCCGTTGTACAGAGGATGGCTCTGGGTCAGAATCAGTCTGTTCCTTAAGGGAAAGAGAGACACATTCACCTTGTGTATGAAACAAAGCCCTAAAATAGCTGCATCTCTACCCAGTCAAAATACAGCCATGCGAATGCATTGATCGCACTGCTAAAGATGACATCAGTCTCAGTGAACGGGTGGGTCCCGACTGACAAATCAGACACTGAAAAGTATACAATTGTAACCTGACTCCACAGCAGGTACAACTGCAAATGGCTTTAGCAAAGGACAAAAAAAACAAACAAAAAAACAAGTCGGGTTATGATCTAACCCAGTGTTTCCCAACCCTGTTCCTGGAGGCACACTAACAGTGCACATTTTCCAAATCTTCCTAATCAAACACACCGGATTCAACTCATCAGTTCGTTAGTAGAAACTCCAAGACCAGAAATATATGGTTCAGATAAGGGAGACATTCAAAATGTGTACTGTTGTTGTGCCTCCAGGAACAGGGTTGGAAAACACTGATCTAACCCAACCCTCCACAGTGCCAATTAATGGTAAAACATTATCTTCCAACCTTGTCCGATGAGCCACCCTTGAAGGCGTCTTCATCATCCTCTTCTATGATCTTCATTGGTTTAGCTGCTTTACGGCCTTTATCTGACTTGCTTTTGTCATCAGAGTGTGTCTGTAAAACAAAACGTTTTATGCAAGATTAGCAATTATTTCTGAAACACTTGTACTACCTGGTGAATTTCAAAGAACCTGTTTACACCTGGTACCAGTGCATTCTGGGTGTCAATCATACGTGGACAACATTAAATAGAGGCTTAAAGAGAGTCCAAAATGGTTTCTGATCTGATCGCTCAGATTCACAGGTAATTCCAGACAAAGCAAATAAGTGTAGCTTTAAACAAAATTAACCATTCAATTGAAAAGCACTTCCAAAGTACGGATAATAATGGGAATTGACTAAACAAACAAATATTCTGTTCAAAACATCCTGTTTACAGTGAGATTTACATACTGTTAAAGTTTATTTGAAAACAATAGCATACTGCCTTCATGATATGCTTTATAAACAGTTGCACACTGGTGTTGTGAGTCATGAATCTGATTCTTGAAATCTGCTCACAAGTGGTGACAGGAGACACATTTGAAATGCACATTACTATCAAGTGTTAAAAAAAAAAAAGAAGAGTGATGTTGTTCAAAACCGGTATGACTTTCATCTGTGGAACATAAAAAGAGTTATTCTGAAGAACGTTGGTAATGGTAACTAAACAGTTTTGGTGCCTACTGACGTCCATTATATGGACAAAAAACACTGAGACATCTCTCTAAATATCTACTTCTACATGTCGCAGATGAAAAAGTCATACAGGTTTGGAACAACATGAGGGTTAATGTAAATGATGACAGGATTTTTATTTGAGTTAATTATGCCTTTAACATCAAAAACAGAAGACAATGTGGTTCTTATAGGCCTTGTTTACACCTGGTATTTAGATGTGTTTTTGTCAATCCTATCACAAGTTGATGGTGCTAAATACAGGTGTAAATGGATCTAAAACATTTTAAATTTGTCCACTTTCAACAAATTCACCTAGACGGCTTTCATAGTGTAGAGAATCATGTGATCGAATGTGTCCAAACAGCCACAAAAGACTGCGTACTCACCTAATACGTAATCAGTGTGGTACGTGTTGTGAGAAAGCGCAACAAAAGCAGCAAGTCAAATTTCACTGCATTTACCAAAACACATTAATTATGGATTAAACTGTAGCTGCTTTTTTATTCTTTTCATCCTTTCCTGATCACTAGTAATCTGCACAACACAGGTCGTTCAGTCAACAGTAATTGTGCGCTAGGGATGGGGGATTTCTTATCGTTTGCGATATCGTGGGGAAAAATTTTACTGGTATAAGAATTAGTCTTCCCGCGATAACGATAAAGCCTAGTCGATGCCATATTTCTGTGAGCGATCGATTCGCAGCTCATGTGTATTTGATGATGGGTACGCTTTACTTTTGATCAATGTTTGTGTTTCTCAAGCTCTCAAGACTGCATGCAGCTATCACTTGTAGTAGGGCTGCACGATATTGGAAAAAACTGAGATTGTGATATTTTGTTTTTCTGCGATATGAAAAAAATTCACCAGATGACTTGGCTCTATTTGGAAAGAATTAATCATTCTAGGATGATTGGGGTGATTTTGTAGGTGAGTGAACATGCATTGAAAATAATGAACAAATTACAAGCATAGATAAATATAATAGAACCCAGATACAAATGAAATAAATAGTGCTTTATATTTTTCAGGTAAGAGTATTCAGTACAGTATTCAGGTACAGAAATTGAATAATCAAAGGTAAAATAACACTGCATAGTCTCACTGTGCAAATTAAATATAATTAAAGGTGCCCTAGAATTGAAAATTGAATTTACCTCGGCATAGTTAAATAATTAGAGTTCTGTACATGGAAATGACATACAGTGAGTCTCAAACACCATTGTTTCCTCCTTCTTATGTAAATTAGATTTTTGCAAAAGACCTCTGAAGAACAAGCGAATCTCAACATAACACCGACTGTGACGCAACAGTCGGGATCATTAAAAGGTACGCCCCCAACTTTTGCATATGCCAGCCCATGTTCAAGGCATTAGACAAGCCAGTATTAATGTCTGGAGCTGCACAGCAGAATCATCAGATGTTATACAGGTAAGCAAGCAAGGACAATAGCGAAAAATGGCAGATGGAGCAATAATAACTGACATGATCCATGATAACATGATATTTTTAGTAGGGCTGCACGATTAATTGGACGATTAAAAACAAAAAAACATTGAAATCGCACTTAAACGATTTGGCTTAGTGCGATTATGAAATCGCATCGATTATTTTTTTATGCGCGTCTTATCAATGAACTATGGCTCCAAGTGCTAATCCATCTGAAAGCACTGCGAGTTTGAATCGCTTATAATGTGTTTGAAAAAACAACACGTCAAAACATCTTTCCAGACATGAGAAGCATTTATTAACATCTTGTCCAACAAAAGACAACATTTAATATCATGTTTTTACTCCAAACTCACTTCATAACGACAGTTGAGCATCCTTCTGTGAGATGATGTGGCTTCTTACACAGAATAAGGCAGTCGTGTGTTCATCATTAAAACGTTTCAGTCATGTTTAATCAATCAAAACGTTTCAATCTTCTGTTTATTCAGCTACAGCGATAGTATGGGATTTCCTGGAATGACACGTTTTCTACTTCGGCAGCAGGGCATATTTGCAGTTTCTGCACAAGAGCGCCCTCTGGCTTTCAGATAAAGAAACATTTACTACTGATCACAGAGCCGTACAGCTGACAAGCTGCGCATAAAATAATCGCAGCTTTTGCCAAATCGCGTGCGATAAAATTGCGATAAATCGTGCAGCCCCAATGTTTAGTGATATTTGTAAACCGTCTTTCTAAATGTTTCGTTAGCATATTGCTAATGCACTGTTAAATGTGGTTAAAGTTACCATTGTTTCTTACTGTATTCACGGAGACAAGAGCCGTCCTTATTTTCATTATTAAACACTTGCAGTCTGTATAATTCATAAACAACTTCATTCTTTATAAATCTCTCCAACAGTGTGTAATGTTAGCTTTAGCCACGGAGCACCATCAAACTCATTCAGAATCAAATGTAAACATCTAAATAAATACCATACTTACATAATCGGATATGCTGCATGACGAACACTTTGTAAAGATCCATTTTGAGGGTTATATTAGCTGTGTGAACTTTGTTTATGCAATGTATTATAGAGTTACGATCTTGGGGGCGGGGAGTGAGAGCATTTAAAGGGGACACGCACTGAATCGGCGCATTTCTAATTATGACCCAAAATAGGCAGTAAAAAAATTGAATAAAAAAAATCTATGGGGTATTTTGAGCTGAAACTTCAGACACATTCAGGGGACACCTTAGACTTATTTTACATCTTGTAAAAAAGGGTTCTAGGGCACCTTTAATCTGTGTTAAATCTACAAAAGTTATTTTTCTCTTTGTCTTGTGTTGTTTAACATTCATGACACAGAAAGCAGCAAGAACATTAGCTGCTGTCACTTTAAGACCGAATGAGCAGATCCAAAGTACTGTTACCCATCTGGTTTTCATTCTCAATTGTTTTGTTCACCTAAGCCATAATCATCTGTGTTTCCGAGGATACTTGATGTTTTACGTACATTTTGACAATTATTTTTGCATGTATGTGTCCGTTCAGGCAAAGAGACGCAGAAGAGAACGGCATTCGGTGTTCACATGCATCTGCGCGTGTGCGCACATAAAACAGAATAGAGTTCTCTTTCGCGCTCAAATGGTTTAAAATCTCTTTAATGTTTAAACTGACACGTTCAAATGATAAACTTACATTGTATGATGTCAACCTTTGCAATTAATCCGAGAATCACATGCATTTTGAACCATGGTGTCTTGTCCATACAAATTAATCCCTATATTAGACATCACACATCCTGCAGTGTGACTATCGTGGATGCACACAACGTGATTTCGATGCTAAAATCGTTCGCATAGCTAAAAACAGTGGTGAATGGTACTATATTTATATCGCAATAAATACCAGAAAATATTGTGATATAGTTTTAAGTCCATATCACCCTATGGTTCATTCACGCAAAAGTGATGTACAGTGTGATGAAATAAGAATTTGAAACGCATTTTAATACCTGGAGGAAACAGGGCCTTAAAGGGTTAGTTCACCCAAAAATGAAAATTCTGTCATTTATTACTCACCCTCATGTCGTTCCACACCCGTAAGACATTCGTTAATCTTCAGAACACAAATTAAGATATTTTAGTTGAAATCCGATGGCTCAGTGAGGCCTGCATAGGGAGCAATGACATTTCCTCTCTCAAGATCCATAAAGGTACTAAAAACATATTTAAATCAGTTCATGTGAGTGCAGTGGTTCAATATTAATATTATAAAGCAACGAGAATATTTTTGGGGCGCCAAAAAAAACTAAATAACGACTTATAAAGTGATGGCCGATTTCAAAATACTGCTTCAGGAAGCTTCGGAGCGTTATGAATCAGCGTGTCGAATCAGCTGTTTGGAGCACCAAAGTCACGTGATTTCAGCAGTTTGACACACGATTCGATACACTGATTCATAACGCTCCGAAGCTTCCTGAAGCAGTGTTTTGAAATCGGCCATCACTTTATAAGTTGTTATTTAGTTTTTTTTGGCGCACCAAAAATATTCTTGTCGCTTTATAATATTAATATTGAGCCACTGTACTCACATGAACTGATTTAAATATGTTTTTAATACATTAATGGATCTTGAGAGAGGAAATGTCATTGCTGCCAATGCAGGCCTCACTGAGCCATCGGATTTCAACTAAAATATCTTCATTTGTGTTCCGAAGATGAACGAAGGTCTTACGGGTGTAGAACGGCATGAGGGTGAGTAATAAATGACAGAATTTTCATTTTTGGGTCAACTAACCCTTTAAATTTGTGAAAATACTAACCTGATCTTTCCCCTTGGCCTTCTTTAGGTACTCCTCAACTGCATCAACAGCTTGTTGGAAGCGCTTGCCTTTGTTTATCTTGATCATCTCCTCTTTATGGGGGTGGTACGGCTTCAGCTGCTCTACCTTAATCCAGGCACTAACAGGGCAAACCATATCAAAAGTCAACATCTTCTTGGTTTAACCACAAAACCTTTGCAAACAAGAGGAAGTGATGGTACTGTCATATTTTTACTCACTGATCTTCAGTTCCAAAAAACTTGACAAAGAAACATTTTTTGCCTCTTGGCTTTTTCAGGTCCTTCGGAGGACTGACGATCTGAAAACACAATGTTTGGAGAAGAGTAAACAAACAACCAAATACATCACTATCCACAATAGTCTGTTGATACAGTAGCTGTATCTCAAGCTGCCTACATAAAAACAATTTCTTGACATGTTTGAACGTTTAATTTGAAGCAATATTGCTTTGGTTTGATTAATAGCAACCAAAAACTCCTTTTAGATAGCTAGCTCACTAGGTTTTGAACACAGCCGGTTAGTTCGACCTCTATATGCATGATCCATCAGCTGACCTCAGGAAAAACAATACAAGTTCAACTCAATCGTTTACATGAACAGATCTCACCTTTCCTGGCCAAGGTGGATAGCGTCCAAGCTTACCCCTGAAAATATATTGAGACGAGAATTAGTGTTTTATATGACCGTGGCTCGAGTGAGAGTTTATTAAAAGAAAGCTATCGTGCATCGAAACAAGCTAGCTAGTGTATAGCGTAACCCGCTTCGATCCCATCAGCAAACAACCATCCTAACTGCACTTAAGCTTGTATAATATTCATATAAACACACGTTTAAAAGTAAGATTAACCCCCCATATAGCGTTAAACACACCAAGAGCACGTGTTTTCCCCACAAAAAAGCACGGAAAGTAATCGTTAGCGTGCATGCTAAGCTCTTCTCTTAGTGTTTCAGTGTTTGGCTTGACGACACATAAACTGGGCCATATGCTCGATTTTTTAACAAAACATTTTATTGCAGCCACGATAACCTATCTTCCACGTGCTCGAAAAAGTATTTAACCTCGACGTGAAATGAAATCGTAAAAAGTTAAATATGTTATCTCACCAAACCAGATCCCCGATCCTGAGATGCACGGTCGCCATCTTAAACTGTTGGTGAGATTGTGAGAAACGTCGCACTGAATGCAGGGAATGAACACACCCACTACACCCATCTACCAAGCGACGCGACGCGACAAAGTAGGGCGCTCGCGTCTCATTATAATCAGTGAGGCTGTTTGTACTGCAAAGCTTTGTAGTTTGGCTCACTAGGCACGTAGATGACCAGCTCTTCTAATGCATGTATCTCTAAACAGCAGGCCCTGAACATGAGAAGTTATACAAAGTTCTCGGTCCGTGTACCTTCGGATAATTAGTTTTTTCGTTTTTGTTTTCTAAACAGAAAAACGAAGAAACCTCTTGAAAGAAAGAAAGAAATACACAAAAGTGCCAGTTGTTTAGGTCCGTGTACCTTCGGTAAGCATTCATTTATCACATATTCGACCCTCCTCATGAGCATAAATAAACAAATCTCGAGTCGTTTTTTCATATTTTTATTTTTTATTTAATCACACTTTGTTCTAAACAGAAGCCGCGCCATCAGTTCTTAGCTCCAGAATCTGCTCCGCGCAACAGAATACAGTAGCTTATATCTATCCGATACATTTGTACGGATTATTAGAGTTTATTGCAACTACATTTAATCTAGTTCTCATCAAACAGCCAGACTAATAAATAGCTCGACACAACCCGTGCAAGGGCAAAGCCTAGACAGAGCATTCTTCTGTATACACATACTTTGCGTGCCGTGAAATACTAATTTATCGTATTAAATAATAATTTACGTGGCATCTGCTCTCACAACTTGCCAAACTATTTGGCACACTTGTTAGCCTACTTATTCAGCTGACCAACTCTCAAAATCTGTGTGCCGGAGGCTGCGCGCCGCACTGGACAGCGCGGAGAGCATGTAGCCTACTGAAGCGCAGAGCAGAATCGATTCAATGAGGGGCGTGGTTTGTGGGGGGGATGGGGGGAGGTAACCCCCCCAATATTCAAATCCATCAGTTGCAACCCCCCCCCAATATTTCCACATGAAAATCACAGTAGATAAAATGAAAAATATGTAGAATTCAATAATTTTGTTTCTAATTAAATATGAGTTTGTAATAAATTAGACACAAAAAAAAAATACTCCCCCCTCCACTGAACCGATTGGTAACGCCCAACCAATGCGCGTCGCACTTTCACCAAAACTACGCGAATGGTGCTGTACTGCCCTGCGTTCCATTCGGAAGGGCTCATCCCTATGCCCTAATCCCTTCAGAGGGTTTACTCCGGAGTGAGAGCTTCGAAGGGATGAAGGGTGTAGGGGTCAAAAAAACTCTTCTTTTGGAACGCACTTCTGCGTCATCTTAACAAGACAATCAAAGAGGAGTAGATTGTGCAAGCTGCACCCTTTGTTTAAAGTTAGTTTATATATTTACTTATTTTAGGTGTATCGCATGTAAGCTATATTGTATCTATGAATTTTAAACATTTGAATGAACTGATTAAGGGAGCTGTAAAGTATTTTTGTTGAAGTAGCTACAATGTCGTTTTGACCATAATAATGTACCAAATCTAACTCGTATAAATATTACAGTAGTACAGAAAAATATTATACATACATTTATAGTTAAAATCGAACTCTGAACCTCCTGTACCCATTCTGTGACGTCAAACAACTTACCTGTGCAAAGGATCGTGGGGGCCCGAAGTGTCCATCAGTTGTTCCCTTCGAAATCCTTCATTCCGAAGGGCCCTTTGAAGTGGCCAGTTTTGAGCACTTCGGTTTGGAAGGACCCTTCAATATGGCGGGCATGATTATTTTGACTCCGAAGTGCCCTTCAGAGGGCGATATATCCCGTTTGGAACACACCGCTGTTTGAATGAGAGAGCAGGGGTAGCGCCAAAAATGAAGAGAACTGCTGCTCAGCCAATTATATTAAACTGCTGGTCAAAGAGGGACGTTAAAAAGAATAAAGCATGTACTGAGAAGGAGCTCTGGGAATATTGTAATAGCTGTAACACATATATTTTTAGCTAATCCATTGCAATTTAGCCATAACTATCAGTGTAACTGTAAAAACAGCCGTCTGTTTTGTTAGTTAATTTTTCAATAGTGTCTGTAATTATCAATGACAAAAGTATTCACATCAGTGTTTGTTTTCTTCCTAAATTAATCTGACTTTTGAACGAATTGGCTGAATGAACGATTTAAGTGACTCACAATAAAAAAGCGAATTGCTGCCGCCTACTGGCGGTTTCAATATTTAACATGATTTCTTTCTATTTAGAATCACTCAGTTATGTTAGAATTTGATGAATGATTATACATACATTTCAGATAGATAGATAGATAGATAGATAGA
>RJVU01026577.1:1948697-1965095 GCA_003731715.1 Anabarilius grahami
AATACAGATTGTTTCAAAGTAGCTTCACAGTGATAATAGGAAAATTAATTGACAGAGATTGTTTTGGCTTTACAGCAGCTCTAAGATAAAGTTTATCGAGCTAAAGTTTTTTGATTGAATCACTTTCGTTATAAAAATCATTAATTATTAACATAGGGGACGCTTAAATTACACCTTTTTGACTGAAAACAGAACAGAAACAGAAACTTTTAATGCGTTCTTGCCGTTCATTTACGTGTTTAAGGGTAGACTATGAAATAACAGTTTGAACAATAAAGCCAGAGATTAATATATATTTTTATATTTATTGCCATCTATTACCGTCATAAATTAATTAGTCAAATAAAGCTATCTTTTAAAATAGCTATATCTTATTAAATATAGGCCTATGCCATCTTTAAATTTAAAATCTTAAATGTAGTCAATACAATTAGAGTTTGACACTATTTTGTTTCAACCAAAGGCATCTTGTGCTGCAGAGGTGGCATAGCAGCATCTGAAGTTGCTTTTAGATGTATTTACACAATTTAATGCTGCTCAGAGAGGTCCGTAAATACATTCACACAGCAGAACAAATAATGCAATGACATTAATTTTATGTTTTATACAAAATGCTTTGAATACAGAAATATGAAATAAATTACAATATGAAACGAATATGAAATATCGCCAGTAGGTGGCAGCAAGTCACTGTGTTAGTGAATAAGTCATTTTATTCAATCGATTCGCTCGAAACACTGATTCATTCAGTAATAAAAAGGCTGTATGGCTGGTGAATCACTCAACCGATTTGTTCAAAGACTAGCCTACTATAGGCTACTCTGTGCGCCTTATGTTGCGAGTCGCACGATGATCTGTGACTTTGCTTTAGAAATTTAGCTGGCAGAAAAAAATAAAACATTGTTTTGAGGGACTTAATCGGTGTTAATGAAATAAACTCGGTGCATTGCTCGAAACAACAGTCAGGACTGCTGATCTGCACTTCATTACAATGTAACCACATTCTCTCTGTGCTGTCGCGCATTTTTGGTACACAGATTTCAAGAGTTAGCCTAAATAAATACAGGCGGTGTGCCAAATAGGCTAGGGATAGTTTTGACAGCAGATGCAATGTAAATGAATTAATATTTAATGATATGATAAACTAATTCCACCGCACGCAAATGTATGCGTAGGCAGAAGAAAGCTATGCCCTGTAGGGTTTGTGTCGAGCCATTCATTAATCTGGTTGTTTTATGAGAAATAGACCCAGATGAAATGTCCCATACATTCTCTCTGCACTGTCCAGCGCGTCGCGTTGCTCCAGCAGAGATTTCAAGAGTCGATCAGCTAAAAAAAACAGCGGTGTGCCAAATACATAGGCTAGGAGTAGTTGTGAGAGCAGATGCCACATAAATTCATATTTACGATAAATTAGTATTTCACGGCACGCGAATGAGTACAGAAGAATGCTCTGTCTAGGCTTTGCCCTGGTACGGGTAGTGTCGAGCCATTTATTAGTCTGGCTGTTTGATGAGAACTAGATTAAATGTAGTTGCAATAAACTCTAATAATCCGTACAAATGTAACGTTATAGTCTACTGTTGCGCGGAGCAGAACTGATGGCGCGGCTAGATCTTTGGTTGACCAATCAGCGGAAAGGGGCGTTTTATTCCCCCCCATGTAGAGATCGAATATTCAAGCTGTTTATCCATTTTGGTTTTATTGTTTTTCCATTTGGCGGATTAGAACAAAGTGTGATTAAAACAAAAATGAAAATATAAAAAAAATCGACTCGAGATTTGTTTATTAATTATCATGAGTAGGGTCGAATATGTGATAACCGTTTAGAAGACAAAAAGGAAAGAACAAATTATCCGAAGGTACATGGACCGTTCTCCAATGAGAATTCAGATAACCAACTTGAAGAGAAATATGAAACGGTAAGCTAAGCTTTGAAAGCGCCTCACTCTGTTCCTGATAGAAAGTGTCACTCACATGTTTGTTACTGAGTCAAGTTTATTAGCCTACTTAGACAAAAGAGATGAAAAGTAGTTTAATTGATCCATGTAGGGGTATTTATGTTTCTTCAAATCTTTAACTAAGACAATAAACTAAAACTTATATCAACCAGTGTTGGGCACGTTACTTTAAAAAAGTAATTAGTTACTTCTCACAAATAGTAACTGAGTTACATCATTATAAAAGTAACTAATTACCAGGGAAAGTAACTATTGCGTTACTTTAAAAAAATGAAATATGTAAAAAAAACTTGAATGCCCCCAATGTTAAATATAAGTCTAAGAATAAATAATTCTTGATCCCTCTTGCTTATGGCATTTCTCTGCACTGTACAATATGTGTTGGTAGCCATTAAAGAAAATGTAGTTTCATATATATGTTTAAATAGTCCTATGTTATGTTTTAAATTCATTTACTTGATTATGAAAAGTGAACAGCATGAGTAAGATGCATCATGTGCAATATATCGGGAGGCATGGAGTGGGTCAGACATGATTTTAAACACTTCATTAAGTTTTGCTTTGTAGAAAGCATTTCTTTAAAGTGAATTTCGTTTTGTAAAAATTGTATCTTAATTTTAATCAATGTTTCATCAACCAATTGCCTGGATTTAATAAATAAGAAGCAAATATAGCAGACAATATAATCATGGCAGGCGCGGGCGCGATCACTGGCGCGTGAACTGGAGCGCGACTTAGGCTAAATGAACCGAAACTCAGCGGCTGCTTGCCTCGCAGACATGAGAAATATATCTATAGAAAGCTTGACATATCTAAAAACGAAAATAAATAGTCTACTCTGATTATGTAATCCGAATGAAATGTGCATTCTCTCTCTAGGCGCGTCCATATGCGGAGATGATGAGAGTCAGCAATGTCAACTTCATCTTCGCAGCCGACACTGATTAAGAAAACATTATTTTATTAATAAACAATTAAAATGTCTCCTTGCTGTTTTGGTCACATTCATAATTATTACTTTTGCCGGTTCTTTATGGCAAGCTTTATGCGTGCGCTTGACTGCATATATTACATAAACGCTCATAATTATGGTTTATTCTCTCCAGTATTTAAGAAATTAAATTAATATAAAAGTGATTAGTCAACTAATGGCTTAAATTAATAGCTACTAGTCGACTAGAAAAACTTATTTCACATATTTTCGATCCAGCATGTCACAAAGGGTATTCTGGCTTGAGCTCGCGCTAAGCTCGCATGCTCACAGACACACACACAGAGCATCGTTCATTATTATCAGTTTAAAATTAGGCTATATTTGTGTATGACTAACCGCAGCACACACCAGAGAAAAATCTTTGCAGGTCCTATGGCTGAGAGAGAGCCTATCTGACGAAAACCGCTTCAGTGAGCTCAATAGTAACCGCATTATTTTTTGTCAGTAACGTAACGCCGTTGTAACGGAAGAAAAAGTAATTCATTTGATTACTCGTTACTGAAAAAAAGTAACGGCGTTATTCCCATCACTGATGTCAACCAATTAAAAATTAAAATATTAACATAAAACCCNCCAAAACCAAAACCCCCCCCCCCCCCTTTTTAGTTTTTTTATTAAAGAATGTCATGCTTGAGAACAGATTTGAGTGAAAAATCAATGTAAATATCACATGTGAATATTTTTAATATTTATTTTTAATTTTGTTAAATTTTGTAGAAAAACGTCATGCTTGAGAACAGATTTGAGATATGATGTGGTGAAAAATCAATGTAAATATCACATGTGAATATTTTTAATATTTATTTTTAATTTTGTTAAATTGTGTAGAAAAACGTCATGCTTGAGAACAGATTTCAGAATCAGAATCAGAATGTGCTTTATTCGCCAAGTGTGCACAAACACACAAGGAAATTGTTGTGGTTTTTTACAGAAGCTCTTGCTACACACATACATATGACATGAGAACAGAAACATTTAAATAAGTAAACTAAGAAAATAATAAATAAGTAAAATAAAATAAATAATAATACTAATGTGGTATACATCTGGAACAGAAGACATACAGATTTGTATTGTATATACAGCAGGGTGAATAGAATATATATATATATTTACACAATTTTTTACTCTCTCAAGTACTGAAAGTGAATACTAAAACGGGTAATTGCTATGTTAGCTGTTTAAGCTGGAGATAGCGTTGGGGAAAAAACTGTTCTTATGCCTAGATGTTCTAGTGCACAGAGATCTGTAACGTCTGCCTGAGGGCAGAAGTGCAAAAAGGTTGTGTCCAGGGTGAGAGGGGTCTGTGATGATGTTACCTGCCCGTTTCTTCACTCTGGCGTTGTACAAGTCCTGAAGGTTGGGCAGGTGCATACCAATGATCCTTTCAGCTGTCCTAACAATCCGTTGCAGTCTTCTTATATCTGATTTGCTGGCTGACCCAAACCAAACAGTTATAGAAGTGCACAGAACTGACTCAATAACAGCTGAGTAAAACTGTTTCAGCAGCTCCTGTGGCAGGTTGAACTTCCTCAGCTGGCGAAGGAAGTACAGTCTCTGCTGAGCCTTTTTCGCAGTGGAGTCAATGTGATTGTCCCACTTCAGGTCCTGAGAGATGGTGGTGCCCAGGAACCTGAATGACTCCACTGCAGTCACAGTGCTGTTCATGATGGTGAGTGGGGGGAGAGCAGGGGGGTTTCTCCTGAAGTCCACTGTCATCTCCACTGTTTTGAGCGTGTTGAGCTCCAGGTTATTGTGACTGCACAATAAGATTTGAGATATGATGTGGTGAAAAATCAATGTAAATATCACTTGTGAATATTTTTAATATTTATTTTTAATTTTGTTAAACTTTGTAGAAAAACGTCATGCTTGAGAACAGATTTGAGATATGATGTGGTGAAAAATCAATGTAAATATCACTTGTGAATTTTTTTAATATTTATTTTTCATTTTGTCAAATTTTGTAGAAAAATGTCATGCTTGAGAACAGATTTGAGATATGATGTGAAATATCAATGTAAATATCACTTGTGAATATGTTTTTAATATTTATTTTTTATTTTGTCAAATTTTGTAGAAAAATGTCATGCTTGAGAACAGATTTGAGATATGATGTGGTGAAAAATCTATGTAATTATCACTTGTCAATATTTTTAATATTTATTTTTAATTTTGTCAAATTTTGTAGAAAAAACGTCATGCTTGAGAACAGATTTGAAATATGATGTGGTGAAAAATCAATGTAAATATCACATGTGAATATGTTTTTAATATTTATTTTGTCAAATTTTGTAGAAAGATGTCATGCTTGAGAACAGATTTGAGATATGATGTGGTGAAAAATCAATGTAAATATCACATGTGAATATTTTTTAATATTTATTTTTTATTTTGTAAAAATGTGAAATTACTTTTTGTTTATTTAGGCTAAAATGCTAGCTAAAAATGTAGCTTTAGTAAAACAGAAGCCATTTTATTCCAAAAAATTTAATTCCCAATGGTACTAAACACTACATAGTTTGAGATGGCATGTAAATAAAACACAAAAAAAACACTTATATTTCAAATTTGCACACATAACTGTACATACAATTGTCTATATTATATATTGTCTTTTGCTTTTTTTGCACTTTGTCTATCTTGTAAATTTGTATATTATTATTTTATTCTTTTTATTATGTGTCGTGTCTTGTCGCTGTTACTCTGTTGCACCTAGGAGCTTCTGTCACTAAAACAAATTCCTAGTATGTGTAAACAACATACAGAATTTAAATGCATGCAAAACAAAATCTATTTTTACTCATTTTAAGATTAATATATTTTAAAGTAAATATTTTCAGTCTTCTAATTTATTGTGTAATGTTTGGGAATCACTTAAACATAGATGAAAGAGACCTAATGGTTTTGTGAACTAAAAAGTTAAGGCAGTTTGAGCTTCTATTGCTTTATGATAAAGATGAAGGGAAAGAACACGCAGTACTCAGGTTTATCCACATTTCATTCATGTTTTAATCTCAAATCAAACATATGAGAGAGAATAGATTAATCTGACTAGTGAAAAGTGCATGAAAAGAGACAGATCGGGCTGTAACTTTATCATTAACGCGCACACTTTATATGCCTGTATTAGATCAGATTACAGTGACACTGAACTAGATTTCAGTAAAACATCCTCAAAGTGTCTTGTCTGCTAATCTTCAATGAAAACACTTCAGGAATAGTGATAGGAACATTAACCCAAATTCAGCACCATAACCATAAATGAACACCATCTTGCATTGATATAAGAATGCATTTGAAAATAAATACGTACTGTATTGAGAAAAGGAATATAAAAAGAGATTTCAGCGGCAAATTGGGGGAACAAACAGCTTGTTTACTCAACATATTAAACCAAGTAAACACAATATAAATTTTGTTAATGGATTTATATGACTCTGCCTGATAGCATGACGCCGAACTCTTGGATGCTTATCTCTTTGTTCTGATATTGTTGCAGCTGACGGTTTGTGATGTTTCCTGCCCTCAGAGCATCATCAATGGAAAACTTCTTGCCTGATTTTCTGTCATGGAGAACGGAGGACTCGCCATTCGGACCCTTGACGGTGATCTCCTCCCAATCGCACTCTTGACTCTGAAGGTTGACGAACATTTTCCAGTCAATTAGACCGAGCTTGTAAGCCTCCTCAGGCCTCATCTCCTTTCCGGTGTCTGGATCGATGACGACAATTGAGCGGCGGAGGTGACTTTCTCGCTGCTCCTTTTTCACTCTCATTGCAGAGAGACTCTTCTGAAGCTTTTCGATCTCTTCATCCTTCTCCATTCTGATGCGTCTAAGGTCAGAGAGTTCTCTTTGCAAGGATTCCAATCGAATTTCCAGGTTCCTGCTACTCTCCATTGGAGAAGACTCAGTGATGTGTCTGGTTTCCTTTGATGTGATCTGGATTTCAGCTTGAAGCTTCCTGAATTCGTTCTGTAGGCGCTGGTTCTCCTGCTGTAGCTTGTTGCTTTCATCGCGAATGTAGTCGAGCTCTTTAGATGATTTTGTATTGGTAAACTCCATCTCAGAAAGCTTCGAGTTTAGGTTGTTAATCTCTTGGTCCAGCTCACGACGTCGCCTTTCCTCTTCTTCAAGGCTTTTCTTTAGCCGTATGATGTCCATCTCGGCATCTGGGTCTCGCTCAACTTGCACTTTTTCAGTTCGCACAACTTTTTCACGCACTTCCGTTCGCTCAATTATTTCTTGTTGGTGCAGCAAGGCATTGTACTCCTTCTCCAAGAGCATACGCTTGTGCCTCTCCTCGTCAACCTGAAGACGAAGGATAGAGTGCTCTTTTTCTTGCTGAGGGTCCTGCTGGAGTACAACCTTTTGCTTTACTGTAACTTTTTCTCTGTTTTCCTTGTCCCTAATCTCTAGTTCATTAAGCCGCACTCTCAACCTCTGAATTTCAAGCTCAGCATCTCTGCGGGCTCTGCGTTCACGTTCCAGGTCCTCAAGCTGGAGATCCATTTCACGCTTTTGATGCTGCAGCCTTATCAGCTCCTCTTTCAAGATCTCTCTCTGTTTCTGCTCACTGTTGATATTGTGAGTGAAGGTGTCACATTCTGACCTCAAGAGTGGATTCTGCTCCATCTTCACTACTTCTTGCTGGACAATCTTTTCCCTCACCTGTGACAAGTCGATCTTCTTAAGCCTGATCCTTTCTTCATTTGTAGCCCTTTCGTTTTCCAGGTCCAAACGTTTCCTCTGTTCCTCAGCCAGTTTCCGCTTGAGACTCTCAATCTCCTCTCTGGTTTTAGGATCTTCTCTGTATTGGAGGATCTCATTTACAACCTCTTTGGTCTGAATCTGAGGCTTGGTGTCTTTCCATCTTTGAATCTCATCTTTGAGTTGGAGGATCTCCATCTCAAACTTCTCTGTTTGGTGGGTTTTGTCCACAATTTCATTCCTGAGTTTCTCCAGTTCTCTTTCCGTTTCTGGGTCAGTCTTGTATTTGATGACCTCTTTGATAATCTCTTTGTATTCAATTTGTGGGCCTCTCTGTCTTAGCATTGTCAGTTCATCCTGAAAGGACCTCACCTGTTGCTCTGAATCTCTGCACCTTCTCTGCTGCTCCACCAGTTCAAGTCGAAGATTTGCCACCTCCATTTCCGCCTTTGGATCAGGTCGAACAATCTCACGGACTTTCTCCTGAATGATGACCTTCGACTTCTCTTCCTCCAGACTGGTAATCTTGCGTTGAAGGTCTGTTTTCTCTCTCAGCGAAGTGCTGCGCTTTGTTTTTTCATCTTCATACTGTCTTCTCAGATTCTCGACCTCTCTCTCCAAACCAATATCTTTCTCAACTTTCAGGACTTCTTTGATGGAGATCTTTTCCTCAGCCATTGATTTTTCCTTTTCAAGACGCCTTAATTTCTCCTCCAAGAATCGAAGCTCGTCTTCAAGTTCCTTTCGGCTGTTTATTTCTTTTTGTTTCCTTTCAAGCAGTAGTCTGTACTCGCTCTCAAGTTGAGGGTCGTTTTGAACCTTAATGACTTCCTCCTCAGTGATGATTTCCTGCTCCCTGCTTTTCTCCTCTGCAAGAATAGTCACTTGCTTTTGAATCTGAATGATTTCATTCTCTCTGACCATCTTTAGCCGCTTGACTTCCTCTAGCTCTTCTCTTAGTCTCCTGAGTTCCTCCTCCTGCCCCCTGTCCCTCTCAATACGGAGAACCTCTTTGACTGTATACTGCTGAGCTCCCTCTTTCATTTCGGTCTCAATCCCACGCAGCTTTATACGAAGAGTGTCCAGTTCACTCTCTAAGACTCGAGTGGTCCTGCTTTCATCTAAGAGCTTCTGCTGGATCCTGTGATATTCTTCATCCAGTTGAGGGTCAGGCACTTTCTTGATGAGCTCTTTCTTGACGATTGTATCCAGCGGTTTCTGGCCCTCAAGTAAATAGATGTCAGTCTGAACACTTTGAATTTCCCTTTCCAGTTGGTCTCTGCGCTGAATTTCTTCCTGAAGCTGTTTTTTGATTCTCCAGGGCTCTTCACCTGGGGCTGATGATCTCACAGTCTGGACATCTTGCTTGATTATTGCAACTTCTGGTTGCTATAAAGAATTATAAAATATTGAATGTATATAATACGTAAAAAAAAGCAATGCTTATACCATGCTATGGTTATTTGTATGCATAGCATATGATAATGTGTTTTACCTGGTTAAGAAGGCTTTGAGCAAACTCTAAGTTCTGCAGTCTCTGCTTGTTCACAGCATTCACTTCAGTGAATTTTGCCTCAATTGCAGATTCCTTTAGAACACAACATGTTTAAACGTCAAACAGTTCTCATTAAAAAGACCATAGAATGTTCTAATTATTTGATCCGGGAAACGGTTTACTTTCCAAAAATATTCACCTCTCTGTTCACTTTCACGGCAGGAGATTCAAGTCTGCTCCTTTTGTATGTCTGGGGAACCAAGCCATCTTCAAGGTCAAGGATGGATTTAAACCGCTCCGCTTCATTTTCGTAGTCCTGAAAGCCATGACACAAAGGAGTTCACATGGCTTTGCATAAACATGATAGTAGGATAATTCTCTGTGAGTAATACACTGAGGTTTTAGTACCTTGACTGCTTGCTGATAAAGCTGTGCATTTCTTGACACATTGTTCAGGTCTGATTCCTTTCTTGTGATGTCAGAGAGCAGATTCTGTACATTACAAACATAGTTTTGGTAAAGAAATATAGTTTGAAATATTACAATGCAATTATTGTAATGATGGAAATGACTCAAGAACTTACTCTTTGATTTTTCAGTTTTGCTTCAATCTGTTGGATGTCATCAGTTCCACGTGGCTCATAGTTTGGTACTCGAGAAAGCCAGGTATTGAGGTTGTCATAGTCATTGTGGTAGTTGGCGTAGGCGGTTTTGGCTCTTTGCAGACATTGGTTTCTGAAATTTTTTAATAATTCTTTTAATTTCAAGTTTTATAAATTAATATTAATTTATGTATTATGAACAAACATGAATTAACAGTGAACAACAATAAATTTATACATTAAAATGGATTATTAAATGACCAAATTTAACAACTAATATTAACAAATTGAACCTTGCAGTAAAGTGTAACCAGAAACATAAATGGTAAAAACAATCCTATTCATTTTAGGTGTAATATAAATACTATAATCATAGTACACAGTATACTAAAGACTAATCTGCAGAATTGAATTCTTATATAATTTTTTTTAAAAGACACTCCTATTTGAAATAGCCCTGGTTTAATATGAACTCACCTGGCTTCAGTCTGTCTGTTCAGGTTGTCAAAGCGTTTAGTGAGTTTCTGAACATCAGCCTCTTGCCTCTCAATATCAGGGCAATGTTCTTGCACTTTGTTGGCCATATTGCTGCAGCTGGTCTTGGCATCTCTTAGGTTCTGCTCAGTCTCTGTGATAACAGATCTTTTGCTTCTCAGCTCAGATGCAATGTCCTGGAGACAAGAATACATCAGAGATGAGTGCATAGTGAATCTTGGAAAAAAAGATCAAGAGAAAAAAGTGGCATGGATTATGAAGTTTACCGCCAACTCGCGCTGGGTCTTCTCCAGTGAGGTGAGGTCGGATGGAGCAATCTCCTCTCTTGCCAGTTTGTTTTCATAGGTGGACAGCAGAGCTTTGCTATTCTGCAGAGAATTCTCCAGCTGATAGGAGTTCTGCAGTCTACAACAGTGCAATTTTAGGCTCAAAATTCAAGTTCAAGACATTCTTGAATTCCGTTGTAAAAAAAAAAAGGAAGTATACTTACTTGTCACCTGCACACTTCAACAACAAATCGACTTTGTTGTATTTTTTGTTAGTATCATCCACCTTGGAGTAGAGCTGTGGTGCACTTGAACATTTGGGAGAGGATCTGAGGAAAGTCTCAGCCTCCTGTAATTTTGCAGACTTTTCTGGCTCTATCTTACGAACAGCAGTAGCAATGTCCTATGAAGATAATACTGGATTAAGGCAAGGTCAAAACATCATTTGCCACTGAAATACAGGGTCAAAAGTAATGCGTTTGTGTTTACATTTCAGATTCTTGTTCACTTTACACATTAAGTGTACTGTGTTGATGATAGACATAAGAACAAATGAGGTGTATGTGCAGTTCACACAAGAATGATAACTATAACACTATATTAGAGCCCAGACCAGCAGACGATATTGTTCTGTCTTTTCTCACGCTCCATTCACACGAGGCGTCGATGCTTGATGGAGGGCGATGTTGCATGAACGCAATTGGCTAGCATCTGCTGTAGGGTATTTGCATAAGGCGATCTGATTGGCTGATGCCTGCGTTTGTGCTTGAAAAGTGGAAATTTTTTCAACTTCTGCCGCGAGCAATGCCAGTGATGCAATGCAACAGAACCCACAATTCAATTCAGCAACGCATGACTTCACCCATTCGAAGTAAATGAGAAGTGGTAATGCCGACACCCGATGTGAATGCACTGTCAGTGTGCACTGCAGTTTATGTTGTCTGTCACTTTAAATGTTTGAGCTCTTAAACCAGAATGGATTCTGACTGGCTGTCAATGTTTTTATCATTCATCAGCTAGAAAAAATCATTCTGAAAGTGATTCCAATGACATTGTTTCAATGTGCTGCTATCTTTATAGTGGACTCTGCTATTCTTTTATATTTAAAATGATTTTTAGAACTATATATTTGTGGTTATCTTTATAGTTATCTTTCTTAATGTGAACAAGTCTTAAGACTTTCTAATGTGAACTCAAGATTCAAACTAACGTGGACATCATCAGAAACAATCGAGAACCACTGCACTAATGTTTCTGAAATATTTGCTCAGATATAATTTAATGAACATTATTAGAAGGAAACTCATTATAAAAGGTATATTTATTTAGACACATGACAGTTGTTGTCTACTACAGAATAAATACTAAAACACCAAACGTTGTACCTTTATGTCCTGTAGCCTGTCAGCGCTGTCTTGAACAGGACGTGTTTGCTCCAGTGGGGGGCGCACGCGAGAGTAAATGGCCTTCTCCTGCTTATCCAGATCACTGACCACTTTATCCAGTCCTGCCATCAGTTGACGACATTGCTGCTCTTGTTTATCTGAGACCGAAGAAAAGAATGAATTAAGTATTCAAATCTCTTTAGGAGAGATCTGCATCCAAATTTTTCATAACGTGAGAGACAAACCTTGACCTCCTGTACTCTCCTTCCTCAGCTCTGCCAGTCGTGCTTGTAGTGCAGATTTGCCGCTGGCTACTTTCTGTTTGATGCTTTTGTGCTGGTTTATCAGACTGCAAAAATGTTTTCATATTAGACACAACTGACACACTTCCAAATGTCATATACAGATATCAAGGGATACCCACTTGTCAGCAACGGCCACAGCCTCAGGGTCAGTTGGCGGGATTATGAAGCACACTCCTGGAGCACTCATGGTGCGGCCATTTGCATCCTTCACGTCCCATTTGGGCCCATTGTTCCTGAGCAGGGTGTACCGCTCCCCTCGCAAAATTGAACCCTGTGTCGTTCAAAATAAGCAAAGTAAGCTCTGTTTCAACTTGATATTGCAGCTAAAAAAACACAAATTCCTTAAATAAATGTGAAATCCGTTCAAAATCCTCTGCACATGTCTCCAGAGGTTTATATGAGATGAATCGTTTGGGTGAAGGCCGTCTTAAGGATTTAAATACATTAGATGGGGGAATCCAAAACCCGTGCAGAGACAGAGTGTAACGGTTTTCTATGCTTACTCATGATAATAGCTGATGTTTCACTGACTGGTATTAGTGGAGCTCTAAGCCGCATGCCTAGAGTGAGCGAGAGCTCAAACTCCATACCTCATTAGTCTCATATTCACACAGAGCCTCGATAGGAAGCAGTTTCTGAGGAGTCTCCCTTCGGTACTTCAGAGGGAGCACCTGCAGGCTGCGCTTCTGAAGATTTTTCAGTCGCTCGTCAAAATGATCCATGGCCTTTGCCTGATCCTGTCAATACAAACACAGACAGCCTTAGACAGTGAAGACACCTTTTAATTCATATATGAATAAAGAAAAAAAAATGTAGAACGTGAGAAATGCAGTATATTTACATCCAGGTCAGCAATCAGACCCTCCATCTGGTACATGTCTTTAAACTCGGGATCATACTTTTGGTTGATCTCAGTCTCCAGGCGCTTCAACAAATCGTTGGTGTCTCTTGCATCCTTGTGGAACTGGAAAGAAAAAGAATAATGCAACTGAGCAAGTCTGAAAACAATATGATGGAGTATGGAACAGGAAATGATTGTGTAAAATGCAGACTGACTTTGTGATAGTCATCCATGTTCTTGAGGTGGTTCTCTTCACAGATGAGCAGGTTGAGGTATTCCTTCCAATCCGCATGCACGGCATCCATGTGTGCCTAAAAACAAGACGAGTTTTAGAATATGACCCATCACATTTGATTTTATTTAATTTAAAATGTTATGTTTCATATTTTATCTTTAGTTATTAGTTATGTGCACTGAAGTAATATTTCAAGCTTAGTTTATTTATAATCGTTGCAGTTTTGCCTAATGTGTGCAAGCCAAATGTCTTCCTACTTCGACCTAATTAACAAAACCTCAACCAATCACATATAATAAAACAGTAATAATTAAATTATAACAGAATAATAAAAACAATATAAACATGTTTAATAAATAATGAAATAAACTCTACAGAGTCAGCCAGTACATTATCTAATAGTGACACCATGTTGTCAAAGGTCTTTAAAGGGATAGTTCACCCAAAAATGAAAATTCTGTCATCATTTACTCCCCCTCAAGTTGTTCCGAACATGTATGAGTTTCTTTCTTCTGTTGAACACAAAATAAGATATTTTATAGAATGTTGGTAACCAAACAGTTGACGGTAGCCATTGACTTCCATAGTAGGAAAAAAATACTATGGAAGTCAATGGCTACCTTCAACTGATTTGACATTCTTCAAAATATCTTCTTTTGTGTTCAACAGAAGAAAGAAACTCATACAGGTTTGGAACAATTAAATGATGACAGAATTTTCATATATGGGTGAACTATCCCTTTAAGGAGCCTCTGACTGAGAATCAAATTGTTTTCAAGCTTTTTTCAAGTAAATATCTAATTCACATCAAATATGGTGGTTATTTTAAAATATGAAGCAGATTATTGTGCTTCTAATAGGATCACATCCTTTTATGATATATATGCTGTTTGGCTCCACTATGCTCAGAGAAAATGGAGTGTGAAAATTCATATCAGATTAGACTGGAGTCATTTTTTCTTAGTTTCAGTGTTGCTATAATTACTGCATACTTCTTTATAATGCAGTACAGTTATACACTGTAAAATATACAGTTACAAATAGGGCATCCCATTATGCCTGAAACATTATCAATGTATTTTAATGGTAATGTTGTGGTAACCACAACTTCTAGTTTTTGAGTAAATTTAATGGGGAAAAAAAAGAATCATTATAGCAAACGGCTTATAATATTACCCCAATAACATTTTTTCCCGGATGGTTCTGCTCAGTAAGTTCCTCTCCATCTTCATTCAGCTGGGTGACGGTTTTCTCCTTAGACTCCAGACACTTGCTGATGAAGTTCTGATGAAGTTGTCAAGCAGCATGTTATAATATATATTTATAAGTAGTTTATTTATAAGCATTTCAGTACTATAATCATATCATTTGTAGGAGGTTTGAATCATGAAATCATATTTGAACATCGTAGTGGCATCTAGAATTGTATTACCTATCATTAAATGGCTTCTAAGCCTTTACCTCGTACTGCCTCTTTCGGGCAGGGTAGTCCAGGTTGTTGTCGCTCCAGTCATATGTGATTCGCTCTTCAGCTTGCTGGTCCATCCAGTAGAGCTCGTTGGTGCAGCGCTGCATGTAATCTCTCAGACTGAGCAGGTTCTTCTGACGTGCAGCGGAGCTCGCCTGTGATGGACATGGTCAAATCCACAGCGTTTTGAGACATGTGGATTGACAACTAACTCAGTTTTTTACTAGTGCAACTTCAGTGCATAACTAGGTTGCAAATTAAAGGCAGAAAATTAAGTCTCACCAGTAGCTTGTTGTACTTCGCCTGCTGGCCATCCACACCATCCTGTTATGCAAGTAAACAAATGAGTCACAGATGCCACTTACATGACTGTTCATGTTATTCTTTTATTGCATTGCATTTTAAAATCATCAGTAAAAAATGTACCCGGTCTGCAGTGATATACGGAGCCAATGCCTCCACTTCACTGTGGAAAATATTGTGCTCCTCCACTTCATTTTCGATGGTGGGCAGATCTTGTCCGAATCCTTTGTTGTTCACATTTGCCTACATCAGAACATTTTTGGACATGAATCATTTGCATTTTAAATCATATATTTGAAAGAAAGAAATTGAGAGAGGTATGTTTAGATACACACCAGTTTCTCATCAATCATCTTTCCCCAGTTGACGGTGGGAACCTGCTCCGATCGCGTGATGTGGTAAATGCGATCATGATCCTCGCGGAGCTTCATCACACGCACTCGCAGCTGTTTCATACTTTTGGATTGAGGAGAAAAAAAATTAGTCATCCACAATCCCATATTCACAGCATAACCATTCACAGCACATAATTCTGCTTGCATGGCATATAGCATGCTGTTGGCTATTTCAGTTTAAAGGTGGCTATATAGACTCACTCCTTCTCAATCATCTCAGCCTGAGGGTGCTGCAAACGAGTGGCTTGGGCTGCATCATTATCCAGGCTATTCAGTAGCTCCAGTGAGTTAAGGATCCTCTTGTTTGTGTCCTCCTGGTACAGGGGCTGCTTGCCCTCATTGATCTTCTTGATATCCTAGAAACATCAACGAGCAACGCAATTAACGTTAAAGGGATACTTCACACTCATGTCATTCCAAACCTGTATGACATTCTTTCACCTGTGTAACACAAATATTTTGAATTTATTTTTTAAATATTTTAAGTTTAGTTTATTTACAGTCATTGCAGTTTTACCTAATGTGTGCTAGCCCAATGTCTTCCTACTTTACCACCTGTGTTTTATGGTGTTTTTATTGGATTTTTCTACACGGAATAACAAGTGTACAGATAACAGACCCATTCACCACTTTCTTTCATTTGTGTAACACAAAAGAGGAATTTTTGAAAAATGTCTTCTTTTTTTCCCCTTTTTTGTCTGTATTATTTTAAAATAAAATAAAATATACTTTTTAAGACTCTTAAAATATCTTCTTTTGTGTCACACAGAAGGAAAAAAATCATTTAGGTTTGGAGTTGCGTAAGGGCAAATAATGACAATTTTGGCTGAACTGTCCCTTTAATGTTTCTTTCTCCATTGGTATACAACAGTATTGTCAATGCCAACTAAAACTATAAAACATTTTTTTAAATTGAAATAAAATAAAATATAAATCATTAGA
>RJVU01026577.1:1965272-1986661 GCA_003731715.1 Anabarilius grahami
ATCATATTAAATAACTTAAGTACTTAAATGATTGAAACGGAAACTGAAATGATAATGAATTAAAGCATAAAAATTTAATGTAGAGATATTTAAAACAAAAACGATTGACAAAAATACATAACAAAATCACTTCAACTAAAACTAAAATGAAAACTAAAAATATGAATTGAGGATATTTATAAATACTACAATATTTATCAATGCCATAACACTGGCATACACTTTCCACTATTTTAACCCAAATAACCCTAAAGGGACAAATTTAAAGATGGCATTCAAATGACAGCCGGAGTGATTAACTCTCTAGCTTTGATTGTAATCCACAGAAGCGTTTACTGTACTTACCCTATTGAGATTCTGTTCTGTCTCAATGATGTTCTTTTCCACCTTGTCAGCATTCTTCTGCAACTTGTCAATCAGGGTGGCCAAATCAGTGTCAGTTAATCTGAGGTGAAATAACAGGAAGTTTGTTTTTGAGGGAGCAGTTTTATATAGTTTCAGTGAGGCAAATATACACAAGTTTCGGTCTGCATTTTCCCAAAATACCGCAGCAAATGTAGTAGTTTTGTTATGTTGAATCTCTGGATCTAGGACAGAACACCTCACTTCACTTCTCTGTCATGCTGAGATGCTCTGAAAATAAATACAGGACTCGAAACACTTTCATTCCACATCATCTGGCACAGACTTCAGATCTGTTAGGAGAACCATGGTGCTAACAAAAATATTGTCTTAGCTGAACCATACTGAAAAATGCAGAAATGCTGTTCAGCTTAACTGCAGGCTAGCATGGTTTTAGTGCATTCTGCGAATTCTAGAAAAATACTGTGTGACAGTGCACAGTAGGCATGACTAAACTTGATCAGAAAACAAATTACGCACCTTGGGCCGTATTTGCCTTAAGGACAAGGCATGCTATTTGAACATACAATAGCATGAATCATTAATAATAAGTTTGCTGCATATTAATGCCAGTTATAAATATATACTGCCTAAAATGATAATGTCATGAATAAGAACACACTAAACAGTTTTGTGTTCATTTGAGCTGAAAAAAACAACTGTAGTACTGAGTTATGAGTGAGATATGTAAATGAGGCTGATAATTACAACAAGAAGGTGGCTTTAATGAGGGCGTTAGAAACACAAACAGGTCTAACTGGTTTTACTCACACATGCAAGAAGGTTAAAAAGACTTTCTGTGTCATCTAATGCATCTGTATGTGAAACCCATCAAAATGTGTGGCAAAACACAGCTGGTCAGTTAAAGAAATAGATTATGTAGCCAATGTAGTTGTAACTTTTTAAATCAAAAACAACTATTAAAGGAAAACAGAAAAACAAAGCTGTATTTTTTTCCCTGTCAAGAGAAAATGATTTAATGTGATTTGAGAAGAAGCTCTGGGTGTGGCAAGTAATTATTTGATGCTCGCTTCCCTTCCCTAGAGGTGTTCCCATATCCAAAATATACAAATGCAAAAACATAAACTAAGAAATCTGGATATCTTAAGAACAGTGTTATGAAATAGACAAAGGTTTTGTCCTTATATAGTTCACTGCAAGCAAACTGCCCATATCTCTGCATGTCATGCCTTGTTTCTGTCAAAAGCAGACAGGCAAGTCACAAAATTTGGCACATTTGACACTGAGGGACCCATTGTGCGTAGCACAGTCAAACAACACCCAAAGATGACCTAAACAGAAAACTATGTGTTTAAGAAAACCTTTTTTTTTGGGGTACATCTGTAACCAATAACATAATTTTGACTCAAACTGAAACCATATTCCTAGAGTAAAATCTTCCACTGTTGCCCTGCTGGAACGAAGCTCAAGACTAGACTCATCTCTCAAACCGTCAGCAGTTTATGCTTGTTTGAACTTGAACTTGTCACTCTGATCATGACACTTTTACCCTTAACCAGTCAGCGTACTTTAAACATTCCCTACTTATGTTGACTCCAGCCTGTACTGATACAGATGTAACTTGAGAACTATACAACATGAACTATAAAAAAAATGTTGATTAATGTTAAATAATATTAATAAATGATGATAATAATAATGATACATTAAAATAAATATGACTTTTAAATGGCTACTGTAGCTATATTCATCTAATATGCATTTCCCAGTTAGCCCACATCACTTTACTATGTTCAGTACAGAATAACCACGCAAGTCACGCAATAAGTATCTCAGGGAAAAGTTATCCAACCTGTTACAACGCCACACCCTTACTACAGTAACCTCACGTCAAGCGAGCACAAAACCGATTTAGTATAAATTGAGATTTTAAATTACGAGTTATATTGTGGCTAATCTACTACAAACCAAACGATAATGAAACGGAACCCAGTTAAAGCACTCGCGCGCTCCGTCATGACACCACAGTGACGCGAATGAAAGACCTCATCCCAACAAAACGTATAGAGAGTCAAAGTGTATCCGGTTGCCACCGACCTTTTTTCAGTGATGGTCGCTGTGTTCTTCGCAGTCTTTCTCTTGAACATGATGACAGTTGCGGAGTTTCTCCAACACCCGTCTAGCTGCTAAAATGGCACAGTTAGGATCCCACTTTGGTGTCTGTCGTTCAACTACCTGAAGCGTCTTCCAGGACAGGTACACCTCACATACAACGCCCGCAATGAACGAAACTGCAACTACCCTCCCACGAATACGAGCTCGCGCTGTCCACCAAGGTTAGAAACGTGCTTAAAAACATCAAGCCCATTTAAAGTACGGGCTGGTGTCCGCCCCTTTCTGAGAGACATACCTGCAACCTATCAAAACAGAGGCGTCGTCTCTGTTTCTTCTCTGTAGTTTCGTGGGGTACATTTAACAGGCGACCTCAACGCAAACTTTTAATCAATAGTGTGCTGTTTCATTCAGAAAAGTAGGCTAAGCAACAATGCATGAGCGTTTACTGTGAGTATTTGGATAAAGCTGTGGCCATGGCCAGTGTGTAGCCTACAAAAGTCTCAGTCCACAATTACGATACACTTTGGTATCTCACAATTAAAAAACAAACAAAACAGGAAGTGTTTTTGAGACCTATTAAATTGTTCATAAACTATCATCTAACATAAACATTTGAAAAAAAAAAAAGCTAAATGTATACATTTGACTGTTAATTTAGCCAAAAAGGTACAATTATAAAAAATAATATTTTTATTTATTTTCAATACTTGTTAATATATATATTCTTTATTTATGTAATATTGCAGTATTTATTTATTTAAATTATCAGTGCACATCATTATTAGATTATTATTTTTTTTAATTCATGTCCCCTAATAATATCTTTCTGATGAACACAATCGGAGAAATATTAATAAATATCCTGATGCATCCGAGATTTATAATGGCAGTCAGCGAGGATCAAGGAGTATGAGCTGAAGAAAGTGTCTCCATCCACATCCGTCCATCATAAACATATTTCACACAGCTCCGGGGGGTTAATAAAGACCTTCTGAAGCGAAGCGATGCATTTGTGTAAAAAAAAAATCCATATTTAACAAGTTATGAAGTAAAATAAGTAGCTTCCGCTAGACCGCATTCTGTTTTCAAATTACGGAAAAAACGGGACTGGCGTTGCGTCAGGAACTTTTCCCTAAGTTGAATAGGGAAGGTGTAGGACGTAGCGTAAGCTTTCTGAACTGAAAGACTTTTACACGTTCTTCGTAATTTGAATACAGAAGGCGGTTTGGAAGCTGGATATTTGTTAAATATGGATTTTTTTTTACACAAATGTATCGCTTTGCTTCAGAAGGCCTTTATTAACCCCCCGGAGCCGTGTGAAATATGTTTATGATGGACGGATGTGGATGGAGACACTTTCTTCAGCTCATACTCGTTGATCCTCGCTGACTGCCATTATAAAGCTTGGATGCGTCAGGATATTTATTAATATAACTCAGATTGTGTTCATCAGAAAGAAGAAAGTCATATACACCTAGGATGGCTTGAGGGTGAGTAAAGCTTGGGCTAATTTTCATTTCAAAGTGAACTAATCCTTTAAGTGTGTGTCCCAATCAGCTCCCTAGTTCAGTAGTCAGGGCACTTATCAGTGAGTCGGCCATTTTAAGGGGTGTCTTTAATTGCAAAATTCTTTCCCTGCGTCTCAATCAGCTCCCTAGCTCCCTAGGTCGTGAATAAGTATATCATGTAAATGAATGTGGCTGATTCCCTGATCAGTGCCCTGACTACTGAACTAGGGAGCTGATTGAGACGCACCCTTTCAGTGCACTGAAATGTTCGTGCCCTGAAAAATCCCACAATGCACCACAAAAACCAGGAAGCATCGATTCTCACCATGCTCCCTTACTGGAAATTATGTCCCATTTATGAAGCTTGTAACATAAAACGCACAAGCCAATTTAATAAATATAATGACACGTGAGATTTGAAAAGACAAACCATTTTTTTTTTACTATATGTCAGCATAAACACATCGCTAGACAGGTAGTGAACACATCTAGTTAAACATTTATAATTAATATTCAGCTGAATGTTGTAAGGATATGTAACAGAACAATGTGTTTAAACAGCATACAAATTAATATTAAAAAGATATAGGTCCTGCATGCTGTTGATTAATAGCAGCTGTAACTTTCTACAATGTTGTACATTTTCGTGTCGCTGGAAATTGGGTAATAACATAATTACTCAATTTCTGGCAAATCCGTGCATTGGTAAGATCCCTGGTGAACCGGGGTCCTTACCAGTGTCTTGATTCGCGTACACAATACACTGATTCACAAGTTAGGGAGCTGTTTGAGGTGCACCCGTTTCACTTGGATATACATCACAATAGGGAAAAAAGACTATCGCAACTTCCGTTTCATGACCACTTTAATTTTGATGTTTATGTAAAGTTTAGCTAGAAAACTGCCAATCTCAAACGCCAACATTTTATTCATAATGACTCTTGCTTCTTATGTAAACAAAACACATCCACCACAATTCAAATCAGCGTGTCTTATTTATTGATGGCTTTATTTAGTCATAGTTCTGGGTGGACATAACTCATTTTTTTCTCATATTAGAGTGTCAGATCAACAGACGGTTTACATAACCAGTCCGACCTTTGTTTGGGATGCAGCAACTTTATGAGCCAGACCTGTTTTTGGACAGAATGCTGATATGCTTGTTAAACTACCTGAGCATTTTTCATTTTTCATAGCTGGTACATATCTGAAACCGTTTTAAAATATCGCAATTGTCTCTGAACAGGGCCTCATGCTCAGAGCAGCTAAGAAGTCACTAGGGGATCCTTCTTAATGCCAACAGAGGAAAAGTCATGAGAACCGGGTATTGTTGGATGCCTAGAAACAATGAGTCATCAGGGGGTGTGTATGTTTGCATTTGTGTGTGTTCCAGTGTCTGTTTTTGAATGGAAGCAGATGGAAAAGCAACAGAAATGCTGGTTGGTGTTCGGTATCTCCCTTACTATTCCATTTAACAGAATGCCTTAGGCCTCACGCTATATAAATAATAAGGTATTTTTTTCAAAGACCAATTCAACAGGTGTCAGGTGAAGATTGCGGTGTAATCACGCATAAAACATAAAGTACAAACAAGTAGACAAAGCACGGGACAATTTATTTCTGAGGGTGTATAATTTCAAGCTGACCCAGGATGCATTATGGTTATCTGAATTACAGTTAAAAATGAATGGAAAAACAAGAATAATATGACACAAGGTTAGCTCCAGAAACAAATAGCAAAGTGTCCACAGGTGTCAACAGCCTCAAATATGATCAGCTGCACTGACCGCAAACCAAATTCAAATTAAAGTGTTTAAATATTTTATGCTAATGTTTATGCTGATGTAACTTCCTGAATATGGTCAGATTCCAAGAAGCTTTAGAGCCTTTTAAAAAATGTAAAGTGTATATAAATGTGCACTAGTGTGGTGTCACAGTTGGTCGTAAAAACATTGAGGAGGAGGATCTATTTGCAGCAGTATCAAAGTTTATGAAACAAACTCTCAGAACACTAGAAAACAGAACAACCGAATGAACTGACAATGATCTGAAAGAAACGCAGGGCTGTAATACACAGACGAATGAAACTAAATTAACAGGAGATGTAACACATAACCAAATCAATGAGAAACCATAGCAATGAACTGAAAACTAGAGCTGTGTTCAAAATCTCCACCTAATCCCTTATTCACCATTCCCTACATTACTACACTAATAAAGTCCACTTGAAGGAGTGAATGAAAACAAGTAAGTGAATTCGGACACTGAGTGTGCCAGAAAGGCTGCTTTTGCATAGTTTTTGTTTGCCGTTTAATAATCATTTGAAACGTCAACTTGCAGCTCCAATAGTCATGGTAAAAAGATTAAAAGATTTATCTTGAACTCTGTCATGGAAACTATGTATAAACCTAAATTAAACAATTTAATAAACAATTAAAAATGAATTTATACCCGTATGATATTACGCTGTACCCACATTGGCTGTACCCTAGCGGTTTGGAGAGTGGATGGATGAATGCTTCAGCTGCGGGCGTCATCTTCTAGCGAGACGCTGGAATTAATTCGGCATGACTCTCACAGTGCATTATGGGTATTCTCTGGCCTTTGAGTGTACAGTTGTACACCCATTATTGCGGTGGATTTTGGGATTGAATGAATAAAATAAATATTTAAATAAAATAAATAATAAATAAAATAAATATTAGATAATAAACGATTCTTATAATGTATTTTTATGTCAGTCAAAGTTGAAAAGAGCTTTACAAATAAATCTGAAGTTAATTAACAATGTTTCTCTTCAGGTTTTTACATCAACTATTAATATTGGGGAAAAATATCATACGCTACATTATTTAATAATCTGATTTGCTCTCAGTACACTGACAATATATTTAATTTGGTCATGTTGTTTATGATAAATGGGTCTTTGTAGATATTGCAAAAGTAAGTGAAAAAGAATAATAAGGAGAGCTCATTCGGTATCCTGTAACAAGAGCCTAATGCCTGACACTGTAGAAGACATGAAATGTGTTATAGTAATATCTTACTATGGAGATAATGAATATAGCTGCAAGGCAATATGAAATCCCATCTCTAAAGGAATGCCCAAAGATAAGCTACAACTGTGGAGTCCTTGTGTGAAATTGGCTAGAAGTGAACACAGTCCATTCCAAGGGCTTAAATATTAACTTTATCATGTAGCCAAACCTCTCAAACAGTGTTTATAACACTTCCTAATGATCATTATGTGTGAATGGCTTTCGTCTATCATTTACATTTCGATAGATCTTCACCATTAGAGTCATTTTCATTACCTGCAGAGTTTCTTCTGTCAGATGTGCTTGTATAGACTCATTCAACAACTCAACAACATTCTAGCTTTTACATATTTTACACAAGTGAAAAGGGCAAGAAATAAATTTGTCATCACACATTATATGCAAATGAATGGATATTTGCATGCACTGCTGATAATGTATACTATTCAGTGTAAGTGGGTTTGGAACCAAGAATTTATGAAACAGGTGAAAGGCCGGAATTCCCTTACACACCCATAGTCAAGGTGAGGAGTGGAGCTGATTGAAGCTCCTGACAGACATGCGTGGATCATTATGTGAACACAATTCAGCAGCGAGACCTGTGCTGCCAGATTTGAAGTACCGTAGTGTGTGTTTCTTAGCATTCCTCTGCCAGGATGGGCCTGTTGTGGAACTCAACACACCCAATGCAAAGTTGTAATGATGAGCTTGTGTGCAATTGGCCATCGTGAAGTGAACTTTTTAGTAGTGGGGGGCACAAATGACAGCTCATTCTCCTCCGGGGGACAGTCTTGTATCTGATAAATGTGTAGTATGGACTATGGGGTGTGTACTGCATTGCACTGAGCATGTCTCTCAGTGCAAAGTGCATTATCCAAACATGGGTGGAGAGACCAAAGTATTTTAAACATGTAGTTGTTCTATCAACCAAAACAGAGTGCCCTACCTGACAGTGTAAGAATGAAGCATGCATCTCATATCAAGGATTTTTTTTAAATCCTCCACTAATAGGCAAACCAAAACAGTATAACATTTGATTGGAAAATAGCAAAAAAGCAAGTGATTTATATTATATTGATGCATATATTTCTAAAATATATGTAGAAATCACATTAATCAATCTTCTGATTTCTAATGAAAGAGGAGTGTCGGTTTTTCCGGGTGTGAATATTTAAGGTTCAATGGCAGGAGTGTCAGCACCTGTATTGTTAAATACACAACAGCATTTTCTAGCCACTAAAGGTGTGTCGCACAGTTTCCCTTTGCTTAAAATATGCCTAAAAATGCACCTAGAAACCATAAAGTGCAAATATGCTAGTCATCCACTGAGGTATGTTGAGACATTGTTGGTGACAACACGGCTTTACAACTTTTGTCTCTGAAGGGGATACGCTTCAGTCGTGAAGTCTTGCTTTACACCCGTTTCTCTTTCAGATAAAAGAGACACTTAGGTTCTAAGACAGATTACTTATCCTTTCTTTAGGTCAAAGAGGAACATTTACAACCACTGAAAATGCTGTTTCAGTGAGAGGCCAAGAAAGGTCACTACTTTAAATGTTCTGTTTCAGCTATAAAACAGTAATTCACCATGTAAATGCTTTAGGCCTGGTTTCACAAATATTAATGGTGTGCATCTTGAGACAAAACAATGGCTCTGACATATTTTAAGATATGTCAGTGCAAGTTACTTTTAATTAAAACGGCTCAAACATGTATTTCAGTCTAGGACTAGCTTAAGCCTGGTCTGTGAAACCAGGGGAAAGTTTGTGAAGTTGGTCCAGACCTAGATATTGTAATTGTTGCTTGGCTTCGTCCAGCATGTCTACACATTAATCAGACTACAATTGGCCTCATCATCATGCATTTACTCCAAAAGTAATAAAACGCTCAGTGAGTATTTCAACATTAAAACATTCTTTGAGTCACGTAAACTTGGACAGACAGATGGAGACTGTAGCTTAGACTGCGCATGTAAACGTACATATTTATTGATATTTTGATGACGAATGTCACTCCTAACTTGTTATTTCTCTTCAATATTCACCTTTTGGAATGGGCACAAAAGGTGCATTGCTATCAGCAGTGTAGTGATGAACAAAGCACAGAAGTCACTTTCAAACCAAACCATTGTTGGTCAATGTGGTGAAAAACTTGAACCTGTTGCAAAATTCCCAGACACATGAATTCCTAATGAAATGACTGGATAACACCCATGAAATTTCGCCAAGCAACAGCAAATGTAACTGCACCTTTAGGGTTCAAGTTTTATTGGGTGTATCGTTATTGTTATCGTATCGTTGGGTTTCATTTGCAGTACAAGTTTCTAGTTTCTATACCGCAAACTAAAGATTCTGTAACTGTGTGTTTTAGGTATCTCTACATGATAGTACTACATTTCTATGTTGTTCAGGAACTCTTTTGGGCATACAGAGTGAGTCCAGAGAATGGCTGAATCCTCCCCGAGACTGTGGATAAAGCAGGAAGCCAAGGCTCAGTGAGTTTGAAAACCTCCCAAAGACCCTCTGACACACAAAACTGCTGTGTTGCAGCAATCCTGTTATGGCCCAGCCACAGTTCAGCAAACCAGACTGGCCATGGTCTCAAATCCCCAGCAGAAAATCTCAACAGAGCAATGATTATCAGCCACCATTGGCTAATCACTCTATTCATTCCTTCAGAATTCGCTTTTGTTTTTGTAGGATGTCAGAATGCCTATAAAGTCTGATTATAAAATGTAGAGCTGAAAGTGGCTATGTCAGTGTAACATGTATATATAAAACAGTCATGGAGTGGCTCTGACACATACAGTACAGGTGACAACCACACCCAGGTCAAGAATGAGATTTAGAAAGAACCTGCTTGGCTGGGTCAGACACTGCAGACAGTGCAGCCCCACCTACATTCTACAACGGGGAGGGTCTGAGAAAACCAGCCAATCCTGTCCAGCCACAGCCATTTAATTTATTTAAAAATAAGTGTTAAACGTGGTTTTTAAGAGGTCATAACTGTTTGAGACCAATATGTGTTGTTGAAAATGTCACTTTAGGGAATCTGCTGTCAAAAGCTGTAATTCTTCTCTGCTTGCTTAACAAAAGGAACATTGCCTTTCAGATAAGGAGGAATGTTGACAGAATGACTGTGAACGGGCAGTAATGTGCGCTGATCTACTATGCTATCTGAAACACGCTGCCACACCCTTTCTGTCACTCTCTCTGTCACTTTACTCCGCACATCACAATCTCATTCAAAGTATGTCAAGCGTTGTAGTCACCATGGCACTGAACTTCATGAAGTGACTCTTTTCTTTCTTACACTGTAAACCCTAATAAGCTGAGACTACTCATATGATTTGAGGAAAGTGATTCCCTCAGTTCAATTGAGTAAAGGGGAAATTGACAACTCAATTTAATTGAGTTGACCTAATGTGGTCTTTTCATTGAATTAACTTAAATGTTTAAGTACAGATTACTTAAAAGGCAAATAGGCAGGATGTCAATATCACTTACTCTAAGATCTGAAATGATGCACACTTGTGTTTAAAGCTGTGTGTAAACATAAGTGCCAGACATCTGCAACTTGCGACACACTAAATATTGAGTATAAGTATGCATGCCAGGAGTCTAGAGGATAACATGGTTAACTGCACTGTGATGTCTCACTAAAGTTGTCACAGCAATAGCGCTTCCCTGCGTTAACAAACTTCACCACTAGGGGGAGTCGCATCGTTTGACAGAGACATGGAAAAGGTGTTTCAGGTACTAAATAATAATAATTAAAAACAAAATATACGATAAGATACTTGTTTGAAGCTAAATAAGGCACATTTTGCAATCATTCATCGTCTTATTCTAGGATAATGTATGATGGCCAGTAAACAGAAATGAAGAATTTTTACTTGAAGCAAAAGATTTTTTTTTTTTTTTTTTTACATGGTAACCGTAGTTAAGAGAATACCATATCATACTAAAGTTATTGTTTCTACAATAAAATAGTGATAACTTTATATTAGCCACCACTTTCCTTGCAGACAGATTCAAACACCCTCTTTGTAGTGTAGAAGTGCTGTGGTTAAATAGAGGCAATACAAAAAAAGGCCACTCAGAGTTCGATTTACAAATAGATGCGAGAAAGAACATGGAATTCTGGATGCAATTCACATGATCTGGAATGTGGAAATTTCTTTCAATGTAGGCCAAAGGGAATTTTTATTTCTGAGTTTTTTTTATTAATAAATTAAACATACATTTACAAAGGTTACCAAGACTAAAATTTTCTAAAGGAAAAAAAAAATTATCAGGAGTGTTGCTTTGATGCATACCACCTTTATTCAAGCTTCATCTATTAATTTATTATGATTGTTCATTAGTAACGATAACTGCAATAGAAGAAAGTTTGATTACTATGGTAAATGTAAGGGCTTTTGACCATATAAGAGTTTCCTAACAAAACAACAGCAAATCCTATTTGAATAAGACTTGATAAATTTAGTCACCACACAAAGCACTCTCCTCGCTTCTCTGGTTCATATGTATAAATGAAGAAGGAGTTACATAATAGTGTCCTTATAGGTTTGTCACACAGACAGGTGACCAGTGTTGGGGTAACACATTACAAATAACTTTAGTTATGTAATCAGATTACTTTTTTCAAGTAGCTAAGAAACACATTACTTTTAAATTTAATTAATTTTCAAATAAGTAACATAAGTTACTTTGTTTTCCCATGTATTGACTGACAGCTTTCTTGTCCCCAGACATGTGAGAAATCGTGAGTAAGTGCAGAGGCGTAGTGTGTAAACATGATGGTTAGTTCTAGACTAAATGTGAGCATTTACTCATCTCATTTGCACAAAAAGTCAGTATTCCTCAAAATGAATAAAAAGGTGAAATGCAATCTCAGAATATTACGCAAACCTGCAATAATTAAATATATTAAATTACACGAATATACTTTATGTATTTAATCTCACTTTATTAACCAATGTCTTTGCTGCTGACATTTGATGATCCAATTTAACCATACTTATAAGCAAAAATGACTTTAGACAAACATCACATTTGTGATCAGCCTGAAGCTTATTCATTTCACTTTCGGTGTGAAAAGGCCTTTAAATTTGCCAAAAATAGACCTTTTTTGTTGTGTTAGGGCTGTCAAACAATTAATCGTGATTAATCACAAACAAAATAAAAGTTTGAGTTTGCCTAATATATGTGGGTGTACTGTGTGTAATTATTATTTATATATAAAATACAAACACATTCATATATATATATTTGAGAAATATTTACAAGTATATGTATTTATTTATATGTTTATATAATTTATATTATATAAATAAAAATATTTTTGTACATAACATATTTCTCTTAAATATATACATTAATATTGTGTTTATATATACATATTAATTACACACAGTACTCACACATATATTATGCAAACTCAAACTTTTATTTTGTATGTGATTAATCGTGATTAATCGTTAAAAAACAAACAAACAAACAAAAAAACAAGCAAGCCCAGCCCGGGTGATAAAAAAGTAACACAAAAGTACACATTACTTTCCATTAAAAGTAACTAAGTAATGAAATTATATATGTTTTTGGGGAGAAACGCAATATTGTAAAGCGTTACTTTTGAAAGGTGACCATAGCAATGACTGAACACTGAAAGGCAGAAAATGGCCTCATGGCAGGACTAGTTCTAAAGCACAAAACAAAGTTCTGCTAATTGCAAAGTGTGATGGTTTATGCCAGGACACAGGTTTTGATTTAGCTTACAGTACGAAGCTACAGAGAGAGATATTGGTGTTACAAACAAATGTCTATGTGAGGAAATTGGAAACCCCCTGGTGTTTAGGCTGCAGTGCAGCGGATCTCTCAGGACAGGTCAACAGTCGCACTATTCATCTCAATTACCTGAAGCTGAACGGTCTACCTCAGTCCACAGTATATCTCTGTATATTAACCCATTTCTCAAAGCTTAGTTACCTATTTCAGGAACAGGCCTGTGATGCCCTAAAATGCTCTCTAGGTAGGCAGCTCATGGTTTTTGAGAGGCAGCCAGAGACTCACACATCCCAGTATACTTACACAGACCTGTATAGTACCTGTAGCTTGGCAAAGTCAAAGTAATGTGACCAGAGGGCTGTCGACAAGATGTAGATTGTGTCTAACAGACGACCAGGTCAGCATGAAAACCACGTGTCTTACAGATTAGAAACGGGCATAGTTGAGTCTCTCTCTCTCTCGTCTGGCAGTTGCTGTATCATTGATTTAATGCTGAATGAACGCTGACTCTTGAGCGAAGCTGCGAACCACAAGCATGACATGAAATCGCGGTGATGTGTCTGGTGGTAATATTTGGAGGCAGCATTTAATTCCGTTTCCAGAGCAGACTATTTCAACCTTAACGTTTCTGTTGGATGCAATGTCCTATCTGAATCCCCGGGGGAGAGAGCTCGAGCGTTTTGATGGACTTTCGCTCATTTACTGGTAAGATTTGAATATGGTTTTAGAGTTTTGCATGCTCTCTATTGTTTCCCTTTGACATTAAATGAAACTCTTAACTTTACAGTTATTCGTGTAAACGACTTAAGTTTCTAACTGTGTGTATATGTAACAAGTATAGACAACAAAGTCAGCATTATGAATGAAAAAAACATGTAGCTGGTACATACAGTATTGTTCACACACTGTTCTTGACGACGAGTCCAGAGAGAACAGGTATCCGTGAGCATTTTCAAACATATTTCCGCATAAACAAAGATATTTGGTACAGATTTTGTGGCATTGACATTTTTTTGAGTAATGATAATAGATATTTTTTGGACAGTCTCTTCAAAAACTGAGACGTCATGTTCGCGCGCAATGTCTGTAATAACCTGTAGTTATTAAACAAAAAAGTAGCTACTGACAAAAACGTGTTGTGTTTATATACATATACAGATGAAGTTATACTTCATATCTTCATCTTCTTTTAGACCAGGGGGTTTTGAGGCTAAGGACCCCAAATATGATGATACCTTCGCGAGAGAACCTCCGCCGATTATATAAAAGCAGATTTATATTTTCATATAGACTCATTTGTACTGAAAATATTAACCCTTAAATAATAAAGTCAATATGTTGTTACCAAAATTAAATAATTGTTGTACTGTAAATAGCCTAACTGATATTGTCAGTGTATTAAAGAAAAATGTAGGCTACAATGAAAATAATATATGGAGAATATTTTCTTTGTATATTTTCTAGAATAATGTAAATGTTTAAATGTTTTCTTACTATTAAAAACCGGGGCTGATAAAAGAACAAAAGTTTATAGAGATTAAAAATGATTTAATCGAATGATTTCAACCAATTTTTTGAAAGCACATACATTCTGCCAATGCATTAAACACATTTAATCAACATCTTGATTGTTAACACAATAACTTTGACAGCCCTAAAATTACATTTAGTTAAATGCTTTTTTCCCCTCTTTCCCTGGATGCCCAAGCACCGCTTGCACTATGGGGTTCCCCAGACCCCAGTTTGAAAATCCTTGTTTTAGACTATTTTGAGTACAGTATGGCAGACATTTTCTGTTTGTTTACATCTAAAGGCATTACCCAAATGTAGATGTTAAGTAAGGTGAACAGGCAATCTGTCTCCTTCTGAAGGGAGTGTAACATGGTTTATGATCGTCAGCAGCCTTCAAGTTCACATGAAAGTCAATAATTGCATCACCAGTATCAGGCATCATAGCAGGTGTATGATTGACAGGTGGAAACATTCTTGAATATTCTACTGATGGCACATTTATATTATAGCCATAAAATAGAAGAATAGCTAACAGCGAGTGTACCTGAGAATGAATCTGCCCGGTGACGTGCTAAATTTAGAGTTTGGTGACCGGGACTTCAATAGACTATTGGCAAGCCAGAGTAGATGCCATCCCGTGACCTGAAGAAACAGTATGAGCAACTGAAGCATGTTGTTTGTGGAAAGAATAATATTTCTAAATTTAACAAAATAACATCTTTTAGATTTAACAAAAGCTGCATGATATTATAATGATGTGCAATATCTTGTGCAAGTAAATCTTTTGATAGTCATGCTTATTTCCATCTGTAGACACTACATTTTAGTTGTTAATTTGTTTATGTATTTTCTTTTGAGGTTGTTTAATTGCACATTTAATGAGTACTTTAACTTCATAGCGTTGAAGAAAAGAAGTCTTTATTTTGATATTTTTCATTTATTTTTGTCACATTTATCACTTTTGCATCGATAACTTTAAGCATATATTGGGAGTAAAAACATTAACAAATGTACATATTATGTGTAAATAGTTGATCTGATCGTGGACATGGTGTCTGAGTCTCAGCATTGTGTCCATGTGAGGCTGTAAACCCAAACACATGTCCTGTCTCCTTATACACTAATTTGAAATTGACGCTATAGTCAATCAACTCAACCGACTTTGTATACCGTTATTTTTACCTTTATCAATCAGTGCACATGGTGTTTCACAAACAGGGCATTGCGTCCTCGTGTTCTGAACATTGTGGATTTGCACTATTTCTGTTGGCTTTTGCTTTTCTTATGTGATACAAATATAAACCAATCATGTGGTGTACAGCACCATTCTTCAGGTTTCTTTTTGTACAAATGATGTTTCTTCAGAGAAGTTTTTGCAGCATTTATCTCATAGCCAGCATAGAAGTTTTGGACTTGAATAAAAGTTTTGCAGGAAAGAGCTCCCTCTACCATTAGGCTGCAGTTTTTTCAGTGTGACTGCAGGAATTTGTGACTGTTATATCAATGTCTGTGGATTAAATACTCGACAGCCAGTGTTGGGGGTAACGCATTACAAGTAACTTGAGTTACATAATCAGATTACTTTTTCAAGTAACTAATAAAATAATGCATTACTTTTTCAATTTACAACAAAATATCTAAGTTACTTTTTCAAATAAGTAACTCAAGTTACTTTTTCACATTCATCGACTGACAGCTCTCCTGTCCCCATGTTGAGAGAAATAAAGTGCAGAGGCGTTGGGTACGCTGTGTAAACATGATGATTATCGTAGTTCTAGACTAAATGTGAGCATTTACTCATCTCACTTGCACAAAAACATCAAGTATTCCTCAAAATAAATAAAAGAAGTGAAATACAATCTCAGAATTTTATGCAAACCTGTAATAATGAACTATATTAATTTATACAAGTATACTCTATTTAATCTCACTTTATTAACCAAAGTCTTTGCTGCTGACCTTCACTGATCTAATTCAACCATACTAATAAGCAAAAATGACTTTAGATTAGATATAAGAGTGTTGAACTTCCTTCTCCTGTATCCTATTCTTCTTAAATCCAGAACGGCAGCGCAGCTGAAAGGTTTGTTTAAGCTTTGCCCACTACTGTACAGGTGTAAATATGCATTTCCTTCGGCCTGAAGCTTATTCATTTCACTTTTAGTGTGAAAGGGCCTCTACATTTACCAAAAATAGAACTTTTTTGTTGTAATTAAAAAACAAACAAGCAAGCCCACCCCAGGATAGAAAAAGGAACGCAAAAGTAATGTAACACATTACTTTTCATGAAAAGTAACTAAGTATCGCAATTAGTTACTTTTTTAGGTAGTAACGCAATATCATAATGCATAATTACTTTTGAAAGTATATCTTTCCCCAACACTGTCGACAGAATTAATATGGCACACTGATACAGTAATACATAAATGAATGAAGCAAAGACAAAAGTAAGTGGTCATTATACAAGAGCTCAGTGCGATTTAATGTACAATTAATGAGTAGAATGAAAACTAACATTTGTGTTGGATGCAAACTTTTTTATTATACAACAGACACAGTCAGCTAACACTTGAGACATAAAGTTATATTTTTTAAAATGTTACATTAAAGCCTTGATTTTATACTTTGACAACACATCCTATAAAAATCATTATCTGCATGGTGCTTTTTTTTATTGATTCATTTTTGCATGTTTTTTGCTTGTAACCATTATCAGTGAATCAACATCATAATTTTGCCGACTTTGCTGTTTTATTATCTGCCTTGTTTGTTTTAGTCCTGCCTAATAATGAGGTCTTGTCAACTGGTTTGTTGCGTCAGCTTTGTTGTGGTTCATTGATTTCTTTGTTCTGTTGTTATAGATTCATAAAAATCAGGCATGTTTTTATATTAGTTGACCTGCCAGTAGAACAAAGAGTCAGCTTTTGTGTTGTGTATCTACTTAGCAAAAAAAGAACATTATTATTATTATATTTGTAAACATATACGTAATTATGCACCTATACGTAATATTGACAGTTCATACACCTTATTGTCATTAAAAGAAGTTAGAATTATTTGCCATATTTTTGTCAGTTCAAAATATTATGTGAATGTTATTTTTTCTCTTCTCCGATTGTATAAAAAAATTAGACCATTAATAGACTTGTTGATCCAAAACCGTCTCATTCAATTACAACCTTCCGTAATATGAGAAAACAATTCCTACAACAATCTCCTTATAATTGTTCATCCCATTGATTGTTGTTTTTATGCTGACAGCATCAAGCGTGATTAAAAAGTGGATGATATGTTGTGACATTTTCTGGGATGCGTTTCTGTTTGTTACCTATGGAGGGCAGTCATGGGCCCAGAATGCATCCGTTAGTAAACAGGTCAGACTGGCCTGTCATACTGTTTCAGATTAACCCATTTCACCACACTTGGTGGTCCAGCATGGAAACTTGGCACCTGAGTAAAGCTGCCACCCTCATTTCCCATTCTTCATTGCTGCAATGGGTGGCACGTTTACTGAGTTTTTCCTTGATGAAAAACAAGAAGCGGGACTGGCCAAAAACTGACATGACATAGTGCATCTCCTCCTCTCCGCTGTTATGATTTCTCAATGTGGACTGGATTATCCGATAATCTGATAACAACCCACTGTGCAGATTTGGTGATTAAAGTTCTGATGCAATGGGTAGTTGCCATGGCTGCTGGAAGGAGAAGGGATAGTATTCGTATGTGTACGGTGGTGTATAAATGTATATGCATACATATCAGAAATAGGCTAATATGTATTTTTTTGAGGGGCTGACGTGACATGCTTTTTCTGCGTCCTTTGAGTTTAAATGGTCTTTTACAAAATATAAATTTGTTATTCAAACATTGCTTCACAAATTAAAAAATTCATCCAACTACAAAAAGTGAAAATTAAAGAGTAGTGAAAACTAAATCTAAATCCTAAAATAAAGACTCCTATTACTTGAAAAACACAAACACATGTTTTTAACAAAATTATGAACAGATCTAAGAACTTTTTTATAAAAATTTTTATTTATTTACGTGAGAAATGCTTAAAGGGGGGGTGTAATGCTATTTCATGCATTCTGACTTATTTACACTGTTGAAGAGTTGCATTCTCATGCTAAACATGGCCAAAGTTTCAAAACACGAGTTGTACGTATGGCGGAGTATTTCTGTGCCAAATATACAACTTCCGGTTGTGGACATGTTTCGCCGAATTCTTTTCTAGTATGGCCCTTTATCACGTAATAAAGGGCAGAATTCCTTGTATAGGCAAGAGCACGCCCATCAACGCACTTCGTTCGGGATACGGAAGCCGAGAGATTTTTCAACAATGGCTGTGTCCCAATTCAGGGCTGCACCCTTTGAAGGCTGCATACATCATTAGTCTCATTTAAGAAAAATATGGCAGAAACTGTGTGATACCCCCCCTTTAACATGTTTCAACAGCTACTTCATTGAAAAGTAGGCATATATATTCTGACAAAATATTTTTATTAAATTTTTTTGCAAGCAATGTTTTGTATTATGTATGTATTATGTTTTTGAGGACTCTTGAAAGTGTGAATTGGATTATATTTCCCCATGTCTTTCACGCCACAACTCATGGTAATCACATGACATTTACGGCTCAGGTGATTGGCTTACAAACAACTGTTTAGAACTGAAAGCCAACAAGTAAAGATGGCAGATTTCATATATAATTCAAGTTATTATCAATGTAGTTGTCATAATAATTGAGATCATATTAACTACATAGAATATTTATATGTTTAAAAATGAATTTGTCACTGCACAGGATCATTGAAATGAAAAGGTGACATAAAACATTTAATTGCATTAAATAATAAAAAAAAAATCATGATTGCATTATTTTACCTTATACATTTATCCACACACTTACACATTTATCAAGTATTTTAACCACAACCATCATTATATAAGCCTAAAACAAGTATATGATTTTCATGTCACTTGTTTGCTGTACCAATATATGCATGTATTGCATAGTGGATATAATCCCAGTGTATTTGTTTACAATCCTTACAACTTCTGATCAATATGAACAGATTGAAGACAAAAATCTATATTTTCCCTTGAACATCCATTTCAGATAAGCCTAATATAAACAAACACCAAATCCTCCATATTCAACACTTTGAACTAGAACCCCCATAAAAACTCATTGTATGCCAGTAAAGACGAGATATAGAAACAGCCCATATGAATTAATTCTCATGAGAAATGCATCATGAGAAATCACATGGACGGACAATCTGTCATGAATCATCATTCATAGGATTTACAGCTTCAGCGATTTAAGAGGGGTGAAGGGCGTTTGGCATTCTGAGATTCTTGAGTGGGGAGATATATGGTACTTTGGAGCAAGATTTAGTGAAATTCAAAGATACTGGTATAAATATTTACATTTGTTAATTTTTTGGTTTAATAGTTGCCATCATCCAAAGCTTGAATGGAAAAAAGCTACAGCACAATGTAAGTACTGCAACTGCAACACATACGGAAGTATTTCATACTTCACCTTGACAAAATGTATTTTTAAACCTACTTTATAATGTTTAATATTTACACTCTTTTACTCACTTTTTTCCAGTATTAACAAATTTATATTTGTGTTGTCAAATATGTTAGAGCATGTTGCTCTAGTGCTATGTAATGTGCCAATGCGTCAAATATGTTAGAGCATGTTGCTCTAGTGCTATGTAATGTGCCAATGCCTGACAGGCTGAGTGAGTTTCTGTATCAGAGGTGATTGAAGGGTGTTTTTAGTGCTGGTAGAACACCATAGGAATATTATAGGAAAGACTCTGCAGACACAGCATAAGTGAGATATATACACAAATATTTTTGTCCTATGAATAAATGATGATTTCAGGTTATTTTTATTAAAATGTAGGATTTTTCAGGATGTTCTCTGGGACATTTCAATAGCTCATTTAAAATGGTCTCTTCTAGCACATAGACTTATGCTAAGCCTTCCAGTGCTAAATATCTGCCATTCTGCTTGAGCTTTACTGTTCTGCCATTCTCGGGCACAGCAGATTCTTGAATAAAGAACAACTGTCTCCTGTATCACAGTGGCTGCCCTGAAAGGATATTTATAGCCTTTTTAGTATCAGGCTTTATAAATGTAGGCACATTTGGCCTTTTTAGAGCAAATGAGATGAAAATTCTTCTATTTCGGTCATCACAGAACAACTCTTTCTCTGTGTCCATCATCAACAGAGGGCTATGACACGCAGGTCAGACCATAGAGGTCCACTGCTTCGTCACCTGTTTACAGAGTGCTGCAGGAAACCAGTTAGCATTTTTATTCTTCCGGTTCCAACATCCCTAAGTGTTTCTTTGTGAAAGTGTTTTTGGTTAACTGCCAGAAAAAAAGGATCACAAGCTCAAGATATTTTCTCATTTTTTCTATGGCATAGTACATCATAATACATAAATACATAAGTAATTGTTACAACCACGCCTTCCCGGACTCATTTTCCCAGAATCCTCCCTGCTCCTTTACCTGATTGCACTTCCCTCATCAGCCTTCCCGCCTTTCCCTGGATTCCTAGCACCTGTTGTCTTCGTCAGCACTCTCTTTAAGTTGGACTCTCTCCCTGCACTCCTTTGTCAGTTCTTAATGTTAACCTATGTGTGTTAAGTTGTGTTTCTCTCCTTCGTTATAATAAATACCCTTATATTGTGGATTTCCGTATACGCCTCGTCTCTACCACAACCACACGTAACAGTAATACACCACTCATGATTTAAAAAAAAAAAGTTTATCCATCTTGAAAAAGGTGCCTAGTAATGAGTGGCTAAATTGGCCACTCTTCCTGGTCCTTCAGTGATGTTTCAACTTTGACAGGTTACTTTCAGTTACCGTTACAGTCAAAATACTACCTTATAGACCTTAATCAGTATATTTAATTTTAATAAAAACGAAGCTGAGATAGATATGCTTTAGGCCTAGATAAATAGTCAACTCATCTCTGTCCCACGAGAGTTTTCCAGCATCCCTCCTCCACCCCGATTCCTCACTCTTAACT
>RJVU01026577.1:1986704-2023397 GCA_003731715.1 Anabarilius grahami
GGGGGGGGGGGGTATTCTGGGTTTGGGCCACATTCTGGACTCAGAGTCCTCCCTCTGGACAGCATGCCAAATGTGCATACTCTTTACCCTATTCAATTATATGCAAGTGTGAACTCGTGAAGAAGTCTAGTTCACTCCAAAATTAATTTCCTGTCTACAAAAACATATATTTGTTCTATTTTTTTTTCACTCTCTTGTAGTTTACCATAAGATAAGGTGTCAATGAAGAGGGGTAGCTGAGGGTGGGGGGCCCAGGGGTCTTGTGGGACCATGAATTGGTTTTTCAACCTAATTGACCATAAGCATGGAATGTTCTTAAGAACTTCCGCAATAATATAAGCCAGCTGGAAAACTTCCGGTGAAATATCACTTGTTGGTATGTCGGTATCTTCAATGTCCTGAGGTCGCTTAGTTAGGTAATACTTAGTTGATAATCAGAGTCGCTTATAATCAGAGTCAGGCCTAGCGTTAATTGAGTTTTTCAAACGTAAGACGACATTAAAAAAAAGAGACGTGTCTCAGTGTTCCTCCTCGGCAAAATTCAAACCATCAGTTTTCATACTTTCGTGTGGAAAAAAAACGTCAACACACTGTAAATTAAAGACTTATTGTGCACTTTAGTTAGATTCACTGAATAAAATGTGAGTTTTCACAATTGTTCCAAAATTATTGAGCTTGCGCTGCGCTGCACTGACTGACAACTTCTGTGATTATAAAGGGAGAGCGCAGTGCTCGCTTTTTGTGTAATTCATTCGCAGGAAAAGTTATTGTTTTTCATTAGATTGTGTGAGTATTTCATACTTCACCTTGACAAAATGTATTTTTAAACCTACTTTATAATGTTTAATATTTATTAAAAAGAGAAACTGAGTGAAAAAACATTACAGGAAATGGCTAAAATGAGCCAATAAATGCTCCTCTGCTGCCATCTGCTGGTTATAGTGGTAATTAATGTCTTTGTCATATTTTTAAATAAAAGTGTTTTCTATCAAATGTTGGATTTCCTACATCTTAAAAACAAATGGGGACAATCTCAGAAGGATGAACAAATAATATTTTTGTTCATCACATTAAAAATAACATTTGAAGTGCTGTGCAAATGTTGTACGTGTGCGTGTTTAATTATAGACACCGCGTTTCTTATTTCTAACGTTCCCAATAGCTTCGTCTTTATTGCAATCAATAAAACTGGTTTATTGGCAAATTAGGCAAGTGTGATAACTGCATTAAAATATAAATCCAACATTAAAAAGTCAACCATTGATGGTTTTGGTCGATGTACAGCGAGTACAGAATGACAGCTAAAGCTCAAAGTATAGTTCACTCGCGTACGCGAATTTCATCATTAGAAGAGTACGCACATACTGCACGCGCACCGGCGGATTTTTGTAACTGCACATACTTGTACATGCAGGTCGCACATGCACTTTTAATTTTTTTGCAGTAATTAGTTTATCCACAAGGTGGCAACTGTGCCCTGGGGGCATCGATTCACAAAGTAGTCAAGGTCGGTAGTCAAACTGCATAAACAGAACAGACAGGAACACATGCAAGCTACAGCAACGATGGAGGCCTACATAGACGAGAGATTGTGCGAAGAGGTTAGAAATTACCCTCATTTGTACAACTCTAGCATGAAAGAAGATACTTACATGGGCTGTAACTCATGGCGAGAGATTGTTCAAATCTGTCCATGCATCGAATGCCTGTGTATGCGTCAAATGAAGTATACTTTGCAAGGCTGTGCGTTCGACTGTGCGCATACATTAGCGTATCTGTAAAAAAATCAAAGTATACCCAGGGCTTAACAGTTCACCGGAAATGCTGAAGCTGGCTTAACAAAAACCAGGAAGTAACTGTGGATATGGATTGAGGACCCACTCTCCTGCAGAGATTAGGCTTGTTCGAGATGCATTGGCACTGCGCAGACCAATCGGCGTATGACATCAAAGTACTGCGAGAGTGATTGGAGAGCAAACGACTCCTTATGCTTTTGAATCGCTCTTGCGGTACTGTGATGTCATACACCGATCGGTCTGCACAGCGCCAACGCATCTCAAACAAGCCTATTATTTCCAACCTGATTCCGCACACATGCCTGTGATTTTCAGGCGATCCCAAAAAGGCTTGATTAGCTGGTTTAGGTGTTTTTTTATTAGGGATGGAGCTAAATTCTGCAGGACAGTGGGTCCCCAGGAGCAGGGTTGAAGACCTCTGCAGTACGTGGTTGATTGACAGGTTGTCCTAGCAGATTATTGTGCACAATAAAGTACTCTGCCCAGTCTTGACTTGATATGTGAGTGTGCAAATCACACTTGACATATTAACCTCATGAGCGGATTTACAGGTAAAATTTAAGGCTAGCCAGACAGAGTGCTGTGCTGGTCAGTGTATTTGGTGTGATATTTTTGAAAATAAAGCTTATGATGGCCGGGTGTGTAAAAGCAAATCCGCAAATTACATCATTACAGCCTATGAGTTTGGCACAAGAAAGCTTAGTCTGGTCACAATGTGATTGTCACAGGGACTTGACAGATTTTGGACGGCAGCAGATACATTATTTACATTATTAACTTAAGACAATAACATATGATGCACGTATTTCCACTTTGTAGCATTGTACTAAGCATTGTACTAATTACAAGTATGACATAAACAACAGAAAGTGTAAAGCAAGCTCCTGAGCAGCTTTTGGAACATCCTTGTGTACCTTGTTTTGGAGTGTAGCTCAAGTTGTTGATAAAAAGTGGTTTCTGAATCACAGGACATGTGTCGAGGTAAATGACAGTGAGGAGTTACATGGTGACAATGCATTTAAGGCAAAGTGTCACTCTGACTCTAACTAGGGCGCAAGCAACACTCTTTGTTGAGCACTAAATGACAATAATCTCTTTTAACAGGTAGTCACTTCATTACATTATGCATGCAGTTAGTCTTTTCAAAGAAAGTTTTTTTCAACCCACTTACTTAAAGGGTTAGTTCACCCAAAAATGAAAATAATGTCATTTATTACTCACCCTCATGCCGTTCCACACCCGTAAGACGTTCGTTCATCTTCGGAACACAAATTAAGATATTTTAGTTGAAATCCGATGGCTCAGTGAGGCCTGCATAGCCAGCAATGACATTTCCTCTCTCAAGATCCATTAATGTACTAAAAACATATTTAAATCAGTTCATGTGAGTACAGTGGTTCAATATTAATATTATAAAGCGATGAGAATATCTTTGGTGCGCCAAAAAAACTAAATAACGACTTATTTAGTGATGGCCGATTTCAAAACACTGCTTCAGGAAGCTTCGGATATTATATTAATATTGAACCACTGTACTCACATGAACTGATTTAAATATGTTTTTAGTACCTTTATGGATCTTGAGAGTGTCATTGTCATTGCTCCCTATGCAGGCCTCACTGAGCCATCGGATTTCAACTAAAATATCTCAATTTGCGTTCCGAAGATGAACGAAGGTGTTACGGGTGTGGAACGACATGAGGGTGAGTAATAAATGACAGAATTTTCATTTTTGGGTGAACTAACCCTTTAACATTGAAAACATTACACATGATATTGTAAGAATACAAAAAAGCTGAGTAAATTTGGACAGTGTAATCCACCTATTGTGTAATTTTACCTCAAGTATGTATGTATAAATCTGAGAGAAAAACACTCTTGCTGGGCATGGGCTGACCATAGACAATAACACTGGCTAAAAATGGAAACGATTGAGAGATTAAATATGTCTTCTGAGTTGACAAGGATTTAGAGTTTGAGAGTCTGTTTTTGCACAAATGTTGCTTTCCCCCCAAACCATCAGCATTTCCTATTTTTCCATTTTTTTCATGACTCATAAAATAACTACAGTGGCAGTGTGAATTCCACACCATCAGGAAGTTAAGAAATCACAACCATCCTTCAGTAGGATACTGTAAAATTGAAAATATGTCATTAAGGAGCTATTTCTGTCTGACCTGACTCTTACCAATGACGTTCATTGGTGTAACCAAATGTAGTAAGGCTGATTTATTGCATGCAGCACATTTTAGATTAACTGCCTTTTTTTACACTGTTTATTGTAACATTTTATCCATCTAATCTAATTCTTCACAAGACTATGGACTTCACCATGATGTGCATTCCAGTGTTATTATTTTGTTTCAGAAACCCTGACTCATATAGCAATCAAGAGATTACAGTAACTTGTCATTTTCAATTCCCATATTAGGTTTGATCTGATGCAAAATGCATATTTCAATAATAGATTTCAGCTTGATGTCCTTGAAAGACCCCATGGATTGAAAAAGCTTAATGTTAGTAAGACTTTGTATATCACACCACTGTTAAATCTTTAAAGTCATTTAATAAACGTGAATATTTGTTTTTCTGTCTGAGAACCACCTGTTCAGTCATTATTAAACAATGACCAAAAAAATCTCTATCTCTAAAATATCTATATAAAAAACACTACCCCTCATTTGTGTTGCATAAGATTTAATCTGTGGTTGAAAGTTGGTGATGTTTAGGATCATCTGTATTAGAGGGCTGTTGCAGTGAATCATGTGGCTCGCGCTGTATCGGACCTCCGCGAGGCGCTGATCACGAGAGGAATGGGCTTAAGATACGCGTCGCTGGATGCGCAAAAATCTCTTCAAAATGCCAACATTTTCGGTCATGTACAAAGGAGCGGTCATGATTAGCAGGTAAAAACGATTGTTTTGTAATTTTGTGGTAGTTAAGCTGCATTATGGCTCGTTTTTTCAGCTCATTAGTTCCAGTGAGTGATAAGCGCTCGAGTGTTTACGAGAGAAGCGTCGACATATAGGTGCGTCGTCACTTTGTCCTCTACTGAAGGTTTCGGTGACTTTAAGGTACTTTGTGCTACCTGTTCTGTACTCAGGTGTGTCACTTACAAAGCGTGTTTGCGGACTTACTAATATAAGAGAATGAGAGAATGAAAAGCGTGTGTAAAATGTGTTGAACGACGGTTACTTCACCATTCGTTCTTATATAGCCTATACATTTGCACCGACTGTAGTTACATTGTGGAAATTGCATATTTGAGTTTATTTGCCCGCTATGTTTCGAAGAATCCACAGCACTGTAAAGGATGTACTAATGTGCTCTAATCACCCGGAGATTATAATGTGTTTGTGCGTACTCACTTAATCCATTTATACATACATTATGGAATTCATAAAACTTTAACTGTGCTTTTTGTTATTGATCAGAGGTTCTTGGCATCAAACTTCTTGATGCTAAGAACAGCCCAAAGTTATGATCCCTTTCGTAGACGTATATTTTCATGTAAAGACCACGTGAGAGCGATTAGGCATGATGTTATAAGTATGCTAAATACTGGAAATATCTGGAAAATAGGTATTAGGGTGACTGTGCCCATTTTCAGTTAAATAATAATAAAAAAAAATCATTCTGGTTAGAAAGTTTTTTTATTATTATTATATTCTTGAATGTATGTATAAACACTTGATGAACTCTTGCAACAATATGCATATATGTTTTTTTTTCTTACTGTCAACAAACTAGAATTATTATTAGAATAAAATAATCATAATTAGTTCCAGGATGTCTGATCAATTTTTGAATTAGAAATAATATCAGATTTAGTAAATGTAATAAATTATTGCATTAAACATATTTAATTAATATATTTAAATGATTGCAATAGCCATTTACCAGGTTAACTTTTAACAGCCCTAAAAGTACAATTTATCTTTTTGTGATTTCCACAGACAGACCCCCTATCATTTTAAAAGGCTGTTTTACAGGGTGCTGTGTTGGGGACAGCGGACACTTTCTTATGTAACTCTTGGTTACAAACATGGTTAGCTTGAATTTTAACCTCAGATGGAGTCTTCAGACAATCTAAAGTCTGTGGTGGAAGCTTGTAATCTTTCTGGTGTAGTGCTGGTAAGTCACTCAACAACAAAAGGACCTTGAATATCAAGTGTTCCTTCGATTACATGGTAACAGTACTGCCAACAGGGTTGAGTTTCTTTAATTATATAATTTTACTTAAGTAAAACTTAATCACTGTTATGTGACTGAGTTCTTAAAAAACAGAATCATACACAGATTCTGAGTTCGTTTGAAAGCGTCCATTTTTAGGAGCTTGTCCAAAGCAGGACATTCATGCTAAATAATTAATACTGATTCCCCACTGGAAATAACTGGTCTTGATGCTAATAACAGTCCACAGCACAGCGCATACAGCAAAATCTTCCCACACTTAAATTCACAGTGTATTTTGTTTACAAAATTCAGATACGAACTGAAAGTCACCTGCTTAAAATGTAACTAAATTTAGAGAAAAGTTTGATTCCTTGATTATTTCTCTGAATTTAACAAGTCTCACTATGTTACTAAGTTTTTTTTTTTTTTCATGTTTTCCATGTTTCAACTTCATTTATTGGTGAAATGCTGCTCTTGTTCTCTGTCCTTCACAGGACACTAATGGGTCCATATGGAGTAGATCGAGCAGTGCATTCTATGGAGTTTACAGACTGTGAGAATGGATTAGGTAAGCACCTCATAAGATGCTCCTCTCATTTAATATTTGTGTGTTTGTATAATTTACTAAATATCCTATCATATCAATCAATCTGTGCAGACGACTTCAGAAGGCATAATATTATAAATGCTCTTAGAATGGTGCAAATTGAGCCTGAAGGGTTACTAAGATTTATTCAAGACATAAGCCCCTTTCACCCAACAATCCCAGTAAATTACCATAAAATTACCAGAACAACTTTTCCAGTAAACACAGCAGCGTTCCATCTTTTTTACCTGTAAGATACCATTCACACATCAGTGCCAAAATACCGGTAAATTCTGTGATGTCAGTCATCGTAAATGCAACAACTGCGGAGCCGCAGCGCTGATGAATGGAAAAAAAAGCAGGATCTCGAGCGTGAGACACAGCGAAACAGATGTTTGTCTAGCACATGATTACATATAAAACAGTTAAAAGCTGCGGAAATAACCGTAAACAGCTCAGACAGAACTTTATGGGCCTGTCCAAATACCCACATTTGCGGCCTTTGTACTTGACCACTTGTCTACTTACATGACGTATTTCCTGTATTTGGCTCTAGTGTTCAAGTGGGTGTGAAGACCGCAAGTGTTTGTAGATTTTTTTGATACTCAATGGGACACACTTATAGTGTTGTAAAAATGTGAGTGTTATTTTGATTTGATAAAAAGCAGCTGCAAATGTTGTACAAAATACACATTTGCACCAATAAAATGTGCAACACTTTGTTTTACTTCCAAATTATATGTAATATCTAATTAATTTAACTTACAGTGGAATGTTTTCCACAACATCTTGCGATTTTGGGGCACATGAGTTCCTGAACATGATCTCTTAATGGTGATTTATGGGTAATTTACCAGTGAAGACTGTACTGTATGTGTGAAAGAGGCTATAGACTCTTCTTTATTAGCATTTATGGTTCCATTAAGAACCTTTAACATCCATCAAACCTTTCCATTTCACAAAACATTCTTTATAGTGGAAAAATGTTATTTGAAGAATCAAAAATGGTTCATGTACAGCATCACTGCAAAAACCCCTTCATTTTTTAAGAACCTTTATTTTTTAACTTTATTTTAAGTATATAGAGTAGCACATTTTCTAGTCCGTTTTAATGAGGGCTATTGTACATCAGGCGTTTCTGATCTTTAATGGCCATGGATAAGTGAAATGAAGCGTATGGTGGAGTCTCGAAGCAAAACGTATAGGCATAGGTTTAGGGTACGGTTGTTTTCCAGTCTTTCAAGTCTTGTGCTGTCTTTGTTATATTTATACCACAGCCTGATCTCCCTCTTCACAATAGATCAAAAACATTATTTGAAGGCAGCTCTAAGCTCCTTAAACCTGTCCTTCTTACATCCCAACTTGCACAGTCAACAATCTATTGTGTTACAAGACGATTCTGTTTTAGGAGACATTTTCATGACTACAGACTCAGGAGTGGTGCTCTGAATAAAAACAGCACAGATAAATCAAATATTTTACAACACATCTTTGCAGTGCTATCATGTACAGACTCAAAAGTGTGATACTGTGTTTTTTTTAGGACATAGTCCTTACTTTGCATTTAATTTAGAGTATATGAAATATTTTGAATTTAAGTTTAGAACAGAACATGTTTTGTGGATAACTAGTAGCAAGTCTTCTCATTAAAGTGTCTCCAAAATTTATCTTGAAGTAAATCTATTAATATGCAATATCAGCTCAAAACTCAATTAGTGCCAATACATTGTCTGTCTATTAATACCAGATAAGCCTGAAGCAAAAAGAGGTTATTTATTATTCCATGAGTGTGACTAAACCGTGTGACCAAAGCGAATCTAAAGAATCTCTACTGTCTATCAAGGGAAGTGTATTCTGCTTCTGAACTGCCTGCAAATGAATCTTACACATGTTTTAGTGCTTTCAATATGTGAATATTGGACGTTTGAGTGCCTATGGAAAGTAAGTAAAAGTATGTGTGGTAAAACCACACTTTACGCAAAATACATTCATGAGATCACGTTGGGTGTGAAAGATGCTCATCTCATTAAAGGCTTTCATGTTTTGTAGGCGTCAGAGCTCATTCCTGTTGTCTCAACAATTAATGGCCTGACGACACCGATTTGCTATTGCTCTCTCAAATAAGGGTCCTTTCACGTTGGCATCTAGACAATGACTCTATTCAATATATCGTTTTTAGATAAACCCTGAGTTCAACATGAAATGATATTCACCCTATCTATTTTCTAAATGCTTGTTATTGATCTCACTGTGAAAGAATTGATGTAGCTGAAGTCTTCATCTAGTGTGAGTGCACATGATTTTAAAACATTATTTCAAAAGTACTATTAATTTCTTTCAAGGTAAAATTTTTAAAAACAATAAAAAAATACTTAACCTCAATATGTTTAACCTCGATGGAGTAAAACAGGATTCCTGTGTGTTTAATGGATTCAGTGCAGCACAGTGTTTACATCACAGGAAGAAGATCATTCTGTCACCAGGGAGATTTGGAGCTTTACAGAGTTGCTGTTTCCCACTGAAATCCAATAAACTCATTTCACTCCATTTAATGACCTCAGGGGGATTCGAACCTCACAGCATTTACCTGAAACTCTTAAAGTTGAAGTTATATGTGTGTAATACCTAAAAGTTAAATACTGACCCGAGTCCGCTGTAAATCCTTATTTTAGAGTTTGAACATAAGCTGTTTAAGGCCTCAGTTATCTGACTTGAAATCAGACACAAATGGGAACACACCTACAGCAGCTCGGCTGCACTATTTAGTCATCATATATTTACATTTGGATTAGTTTCCTTACCAAAATAACCGAAAGTACACTACAGACACTACCGTACTATTGCCTGGAAAATCCAGCCTCACCACTGTACCAGCGGATGAGTCTGGTCGGCCATTGAATCAATTCGATTTCTAGGGTGGAGCAAATCCGAGCAAACAGGAAGCAGAGTAAACCAATCAGAGAAGGGCGGATATGACGTTAGCAAAGCGACGAGAGTCAACAGCGAAAAGTAAATAATGAATGTGTTTTTGGTCATTTAAAACTGAATTCCCGGCTGAATAGAACAAACTCTCGGGTCTCCCGTGCGCAATCTTTCTTGATACTGAAGGGACATTCGCCACACTAGAGTGACGCTGTTTGCGTCACTGAAATAAACGAATCTGATTGCACGGTACGGTTTGGAGTTGACTCGAATCGCGACGGAGGGCGGACTGACCAGACTGATATATCTTGTAGAAGATATATCAGTCTGGCCTTGCCAGGCAAACCGTACTATACCTTAAACCTAAAATGATCTTTCAGAAATTCTTCATCCTTCAGAAATCATTCTAATATGATGATTTGCTGTTCAAGAAACATTTTCCATTGTTATAAATGTTGAAAACAGTTGTGCTGCTTAAAGGATTAGTCCACTTTCAAATAAAATTTTCCTGATAATTTACTGTAATTTATCTTCATCCAAGATGTTCATGTCTTTCTTTCTTCAGTCGAAAAGAAATGAAGGTTTTTGATGAAAACATTCCAGGATTATTCTCCTTATAGTGGACTTCAATGGCCTCTAGATGGTTGAAGGTCAAAATTACAGTTTTAGTGCAGCTTCAAAGGGCTTTAAACGATACCAGATGAGGAATAAGGGTCTTATCTAGAGAAATGATCGGTCATTTTCGAAAAAAATACAACTGTATATGCTTTATAAACACAAATGATCGCCTTGCACATGCTTCCGCTTTCTGTATTCTTCAAAAAGCTTAATATTGAAGTTTTGTCTGTTATATCACAAAGTGCACTCTTCTTATATATCTTATAATCAAGCAACTAATAAATTCTCATAAAAAAGTCAAAGTTAAGTAAAATTTAAAGTTACGTTTTATAAGTATTAAATTATATTTTGAAGTCTATCAGACCACAATTAAAACTTGAGAGGTAAAGCTCTATCAGCAGGCATCAGGTAAAGGTATCTATTGTTCATGGTAAACATGATAAATCTGAATTATCTTCTCTTGTTTAGATAGAAAAAGGACGAATCATAGTCTGTTTGTCAGAAAAACATTAGTGAATGTTTAGATCTTTCAATTCACCATCACCTGTCATCAAATTATCAGTGCGTATCAAAAGACCATACAGTCTTGTTGTCGGGGACTGTGGTAAGATTTCTGGGTTTTGTTTACATTTTTTGACTGATAAATACAACATCAACAGCAATACAAATGTATGGAAGAATAATATTTTACAAGGTCTTACTTTGAGTGAAGCGTAGTGATGCTCTGTCTCTTCTTAAGGAATCAAAGTTATCGGTGGTGTGAAAGAACTAACAGGAGAGGAATATGGCGTTTATGTCAAGAGGATCTTACCTGGTGGCCTTGCTTCCAGTGATGGTAAGTTTTCTCAAAGATATTTTATCACAGTTTGAAATAGCTTTTTGCCTCAAAGTGCCCCTATTATGCTTTTTTGAATTATAGCAGTGTGTAATATCTAGCTGTTTGTGAATGTAATAGGTCTGCAAAGTTTTAAAGTTCAAAGTATTCACCTAAAATAAAGAATCAGTTTTGAACTGCTGAAACGAGTCGTCAGCAATTCCAGTCTCACTTCCTTTTGCAAACCTACATAGGTTTGTAACAAATTTGCATTATACCAGCCTATGGTCTTCATTGACTGGCCTTGAACAACATCTACTTAGTACTTTGACCCATCCTTAAACACTGTAGTTGTAACTGACGCTGTTTTCTGCGCTGTGAAACCACTTTACATACACTTCTAAAGGATGAGGTCTTGTGCTGGACTTGATACGGTAAAACCGACACCATTGTTACTGTTCGTATCACTATGTATACAAGCTCTGAGAAAGCCTCCAAAGCTGAAATTCAGATATGGTAATAGGCATTTTGTTTCCAATACACGCTGTAAGTGGTAGACCAATCACAACAGACTGTGCCATCTGACCAATCAGAGCAGATGAAACACTCAAAAAGGAGGAATTGAGTCAGACTGAATCCTTTATCAAGCTGTTTCAGACACTATAAAAAAAGAGGTGATTAGCAATGCATATTACGAGAAAATTAAAGTGCTTTTTGACCTTGGATGCACCTGAACTTATTTTAGGAGACCTCTAAAACAAAAATAAGAACCTTTTGAAATAGTATAATAGGGGCAGTTTAAAATTTTATTCAGGCAGTCTCCTAAAAATTTTAAACACTGTTAGAACATCAATTTATAGTCTTTCAGACACAATGCAAAACCTGAAAATGAAATGGCTTAGAAAGGTGTGAATTTCCATGCTGGTCTAGCTGTTAGACTAGCATAATCACATTGTTACCAGCAAAAGCTAGGTGGTTAGGCTAGTCAACCATGGGAAGTTAAAATCTGCTCTGAAGCTTAATTAAATTGCTTTGATCCGCATTATACAGCTTTTGCTAATGAACAAAGTGAATCAATCTTGTTATTATGAATCAAATCATTTACTGCTATTGGAGATTAGCTTAACATTTAAACCAAAATCATGTAAATGTGAAACATAATAGCCACATTATAATAGAACTGAAATTGGAAAGTTAAGACACAAATTTAGAAAGGAAACTGTGTCAGTGCAGCTGTTTACATTTCTGTGAAACAGATTGTCTGTCTCACTGCGTATACCTCTGCTTAAGTCTCTCACGTGTGAAGGGGAGTTTAACGTCATCTCTGTGCTTAGAGTTAATGCCCCTGACGGACTGGAATTAGAGTCTGTCTCCCATTCTGCTGCTGTCGAGCACGGGGTATATGGGAGCTTATATGGGCGCATGCGCTCTGTGGGGCTTCGCTTGTTTTTAGCCCGCTCACACGATTGCTGTCAGCTCTCTATTCAGAGACCTCTGAAAGCTTCCTGGCTGTTCTCTTTGGTTTAATGGAAAGACAAATCAAGCATGCTGGTATTTAACTGGCAGGCTGATATTCTGAGGGAATCTAGACATCTAGGAATCTAGCTTTTCACAGTACTGATTATCCAGAGTGACTGTAAAATCTGAAACTGGAAAGGTGGTATTTGGCTGAAGTGCTCTGACACAGAGTAGGACATAGGTGACCCCTTTGAGACTTTGCAGCTTGTTCCATTCCAGATTTGATTTGCTCTGACAAGATATCACTGACGTGAAGGTAGAAGGGGTCGAGAAGACATAACCCTGACCTACATCTGAAAGAGTTGTTCTTAATGTCTTACGGAAATGAAAAGATTTGAGGGCCGTATGCTGTCTCTCCTACGGCCACAGTTTGCTAAAACAAGTTGGCAAATTATGACAGTAAACATTTTTACATTTGAATGATGGCCATCTCTTAAACCAAAATGCAGTTTGGACATTTTTTTCTGAGTTATTTATTTTTTTATGTTATATAAAGTTGTGAAAAACTATTGTGTTGATGAATTTGGATTTTATGGTCACAGTCAACAACATTAGTCATTTGTTGATTACCCTAGTGTGACAAAAGTATGTATTTCACTTATTTAGGTGATCAACATTAGCTGCTTATGTTATTAGTTCTTAAATACCTTTACTTTTGATTCATTCAAAGTGGACTACAGATGTAATGACTACATATATTATCGTTCAAAAGTTTGGGTCCGGTAAGAGTTAAAGGGATAGTTCACCCAAAAATGAAAATTTGATGTTTATCTGCTTACCCCCAGTGCATCCAAGATGTAGGTGATTTTGTTTCTTCAGTCGAACGCAAATTATGATTTTTAACTGCAACCGCTGCAGTCTGTCAGTCAAATAATAGCAGTGGATGGGAACTTCTACTATAAGAGTAAATAAAACTTGCTTAGACAAATCCAAATTAAACCCTGCGGCTCGTGACGACACATTGATGTCCTAAGACACGAAACGATCGGTTTGTGCGAGAAACCGAACAGTATTTATATCATTTTTTACCTCTAATACACCACTATGTCCAACTGCATTCAGCATCCGGTTAGTGAGGTCAAAAAAACGCGTTCTGATGACGGAAGTGATGTCTCGCCCATATACTTCAATGAGTGCGAGACATCACTTCCGTTGTCAGAGCGCGATCAGACCTCACTAACCGGAAGCTGAACGAAGTTGGACATAGTGGTGTATTAGAGGTAAAAAATGATATAAATACTGTTCGGTTTCTCGCACAAACCGATCGTTTCGTGTCTTAGGACATCAATGTGTCGTCACGAGCCGCAGGGTTTAATTTGGATTTGTCTAAGCAAGTTTTATTTACTCTTATAGTAGAAGTTCCCATCCACTGCTATTATTTGACTGACAGACTGCAGCGGTTGCAGTTAAAAATCATCATTTGCGTTCGACTGAAGAAACAAATTCACCTACATCTTGGATGCCCTGAGGGTAAGCAGATAAACATAAAATTTTCATTTTTGGGTGAACTATCCCTTTAAGAAAATACAGTAAAGCAGTACTATTGTGAAATATTATTGCCATTTAAAATAACTGTTTTCTATTTGAATATATTATAAAATGTAATTTATTCCTGTGAGGGCAAAGCTGAATTTTCAGCATCATTACTTCAGTCTTCAGTGTCTCATGATCCTTCAGATATCATTCTAATATGATGATTTGTTGCTTAAGAAACATTTCTTATTATTATTATGTGGAAAACAGTTGTGCTGCTTAATATTTATGTGGAAACTGATACTTTCAGGATACTTTGATTAATATAAAGTTCAAATAAACAGCATTTATTTGAAATCTTTTAGAATATTATAAATGTCTTTACTGTCACTTTTGATCCATTTAATAAATTCTTGCTGAATAAAAGTATTAATTTCTTTTGAAAAAAAGAAGAAGAAAAAATTACTGATCCCAAACTTTTGAAGGGTAATATATTTTATATGGAAAAAATAGTAAAAATAGTATATAATGTTGTATGTTATAGTAATATATTTGTCAAGTCATTTCATAGATCTTTATAGTTTTTATTTTGTAAATGCTTCATTAGGAAACCTGCAGCCTGGAGACCAAATCTTGGAGGTGAACGGTGAAAGCTTGATTGGCGTGACAAGTGAACGGTACATACTGCACTCTCCTATTTTTTTATTGATTCATTTGTTCTTCTATTCTGCTTGTATGTACTTTCTGTGATGTAATTTCTTGTGTGTACTTTCTGTGATTTCACATTTACCTCTGTAACAGATAATTTCTTTACCTGCAAAATTAGCCATTTGTTATTCTTTTATTCCCTTCAAAACACTTGATGCTTGATTTTGTTCTTTGATTGTAGAGCGGTGGACATTCTTAGAGCAGCATCCTCAACCAATCACATGCGCCTTCTCATAGCCAGAGATGAGGAAGCCAGGTAAGCCACTGATCCATCCATCGTAACATCTGCTCTGAAGATCACAAACTTCATGTCCATTTAGACATTTAAAAAGTTGATTTTAAATGCAGCTTCCAAAGAAAAAAAATTAACATTATGTTCAAAGCACATCAAAGCACAGTAAGCACAATTATTAAAAAAAGTATAAATATGTTCAAAAGTTTGGGGTCAGTAAGAATAAACATTTTTTGATTGATTGAAAGAAATGAATACTTCAGCAAGGATGCTTTTCAACATTGATAATAATAAAAATGTTTCTTGAGTAACAAATCATCATATTAGACTGAATTCTGAAAGATCATGTGACACTGAAGACTGGAGTAATGATGCTGAAAAATCAGCTTTGCAATCACAGGAATAAACAGGGTTCCCACTCGTCCTGGAAAACCTTGAAAACTTGGAAAATTGATGACAAACTTTCCAGTCCTGGAAAACACATGGGAAATTAGAGAAAATGAAAAATGTCCTGGAAAATCTTGTTGTCCTTGAAAATTATTTTTTAAAAAGTTCTTAGGTTTTTCTTTAGTTGAGAACAAAAAGTTTATTACTGGCCAAAAACAATTACCGTTTGTTGCAGAAAGTGCGATGTTCAGGAATGCTGAGTTTTGACGTAGTATTTTTAATGATGATGCTTAGTCTTGTGTTGCCACTTGCAGCAGTTAGCTAATGCTATTAACTGCTCAAATGTATGCAGAAAATGTTCATTAGTAAGCAGCTACCTGATTTACTAACTTGCTAACTGCTCATTTTGATGCGATATAAGGTCAATAAGAGATTCATCATTGTGCAGTGTAGCTAGCTTCATTGATTATAACAGGAGTTTTCACAACAGTGCAGAACTTTGAGTTTGCGCTGAAGTGATTGACAGCTGCAGTGATTAAAAAAGGAAAATCTGTTTATAATCCATTCACAATTTTAAGGTTTTTCATGCTGCTAAGTATACACACTGCAAAGTTTTGGGAATGACTAACTTATTTAAATGCGGATTGAAACCAAAATTATTTTGATTGACGTGATAACCAGCATTGGATAGGACAGAAATAATTAATAGACCTGCCACATATTCTATTACGTGTTATGGGTTTCTTTGTTGTTCATCGACTTTGTCTTTGACTAATATTTTTATTTTCAAATAGTTAAACAAGACATTAAAATAGTTCCAATATTTTTTGCTATGATATGGACACTGGTAACGAGAACAATTTGTCATAATGTATGATTAAGAGCTCACATTAAAAACTGATTTTATAGTTAAGTCATGACAATAAACTATGGAAGTGTCTGCTGCTGAATAAAAAATAAAAAAGGTAATTGCAACTTTTTATCTCAAAATTCTAAAAAATTCCAAGCTTACATAATTGTGATATAAACTCGCAATTGTGTTAAAGTCAGAATTATGAATTGCATAACTGTGATATAAACTCGCAATTGCGAGGAAATAAAAGTCAGAATAGTGAGATAAAATTGCGACTTTAAAAAAAATTCTGTGGCAGAAACAAGCTTCCATAGTCATAATGCATGATTAAGAGCACATATTAAAAACCGATCTTATAGTTAAGTCATGGCAATAAACTGTACGCCTTTTAAAGACTTAGAGAGCAATATGTTACTTTAGGGCGTGATCCTTGTCATTTATTCCTGCCATAGTAAAATTTAAAATGTCCTGGAAAAGTCCTGGAAAACGATCGCTGAAAAAGAGTGGGAACCCTGATAAATTACATTTTGAAATATATTATAATAGAAAACAGTTATTCTAAATTATAATAATATAGATTTAAAAACATTTTTAAAAATCCTACAGACCCCAAACTTTTGAATGGTAGTGTATATGTAAAAATAAATACAAAATAATTATTTAAAAAGTTTAAATAGTTTTTTTTTTTTTCTGCTTATAGTCCATTTCATTGCCAACCTTCCACTTAGTGACATTTAACCAACCTACACTTGCCATCACTTAAACCCTCTCATCCACTGATATTGATCTATGGATGTCTGACCTGAGTATATTTCATCTGAATGTCCACCCCTTAGAAGACATGTTAAATAATTCACTGAAAGATGAATAATTTTGTTCATAAACTAGATCTGACTGAGTATTGGCAGTGCCTGTGAGTCTCTTGGCGAGCTATTCAAAGACGAGCTTCTGGCCCACAGGGCTCCATATACTGCCTCCCTCCACTGTTAACTTCACTCACTAGAAAAAAACTATCAATGGAAAAGCAGCATTCCTGCTCATGGCAATGCTAGTGACCTTTTCACTTTCTAAAACTTCAGTTAAATTTGGTCTATTGCCTTTTAGTAATGAGCAATTATTTTTCAGTCATGAGCATTTTTAATGCTCTCATTTTTTTCATGTAAAGTTGAAATGTGTAATTTTCACTTTTTTAGTTTAATAAACAGACAATTGTAAGGAAGCCATTCACAGGTTGAAAAAACTAAAACACTGTAGCCGCGTTTCTACCGCAGGAACATTCCCCAAGAACTTTGGGGTGGTACTTAGTGTGTTTCAACCGCAGAAACCAGGGTCTAAATGAAGTTCTGGGTAAACATTTTCCCCTCAGAAAGTCCCTGCTCACGAGGTAGTACTTTTTCAAAGTTCAGGAACTTTGAACAAAGAGTAGCATTTCTGAATACATAGTATTCAAAAAAACAGTTGTCGAAAAGTCCCTAGATGACCTACAACTTCCATTGAGATTCTGAAGTGCGCATTCAATGGACACTTTACTATCCCATGAGGCCCCGGGAGAGGATTTATGAATGGCAGTGAAGTGACACAACTGATGCTGGTAGGTCATTTGACAGTAACAACATGGCGAATGTTGTACGTCCAAATTTCATTTATATTACCCATACCACCCAGAACATCTGGTCGCAAAGTAAATTCAAGTTCAAATGTAGTATGCGAATTCAGACGCTGCAACATATTACGTAGGATCCCAGATGTGTTCACTGTGAGTGTCAGTGGCATGACCATAGTGTACTTTTGAACTTTACATACAGACAGACAGGCAGGAGATTCAGTGAATTCAATGATTGTATAAATGAAGGAAAAGGGCATTGCGTGCGTGGTAATATGGAGGGAGCGAGTGCGAGGGAGAATGAGAACAGACTCACATTTTAAGCCATGATGAGATGAGTCCTTGCGTCTCCATGCTTTAATCTGCGTTCTGCCCTTAACCAATGCGCATTGAGGGGATTACGCCTCTGCCTCCATGCAAAGACCTCCGCTGCCTTCACCCGCATATCAACAACCTGGAAGTCTTCAGGGACCGAAAGACTGAGCGCAGCATTTCTGGGCTTTTGTTTGTGTGTATTTATGAGGAAGATGGTTTAGAATGTGCACGTATCCTCTGTGGTTTATTGAGACAGCACTCAAGCCTTTGAGAGTCAGCTCCTTACCATAAGCATCACAACCTTGTGTGACCTCCCTCCCTTTAATCCGCACTGATAACCCATCCTGAGGACGAAGGAAAAGGAGGAAAAAGCTCTTTTTGCATTGCATCATGCACTTCGAAAGCTGTCACTTTGAGTACACCTAGATATTTTGGGCTTAGAGTAAATATGAATCGGCTCTGCATGGAGGAATGCAAAGAATTATGGGTCCAGTTATTAAAGGCTTGACTGTCTTTATATAGTCTTCTGAACCCATACTCGCTTTGTATTGTGGTTAAAACAAGCAAAGATCTAGGATCACTCAGGGACACCTGCATGTAGGTAAAGAGGCCAGTGGCTGAGGCTGTGCACCAGTGCGTAATGAACACATGTCCATAACTGAATAAGATTTGAGTCCAGTGACAGGACATTTCTGTTGACCTATATCTGACATTCAAGAGGTGTCTGGGGGGAAATGGACTGGGATGCAGATGGAGGGGAATATTTAAATAGATTGTAGATAGTGCCCAGCCTAACTAAAGGGAACTAAATAGAACTCAGCATGTTTATTTTTACTCAGTAGGCTTATCACAAAATCTGTTTACATTGTTTTATCTTTCAGTAACAGTACAATGATTTGATAGTACCAGTGGTTTTCCAGCAGAAGTATTTATGATTTTTTTGTCATAGTTTTAAACTATAACATAGTTTTATATCTATCTATCTATCTATCTATCTGTCTGTCTGACTGTCTGTATTTAAAAAATGTATTTAGATACCACTTATAGTACACTTAAACCCGTAGTGTACTACAAGTGGTAACTAAATATATTTTTTAAATACAGAGATAGTATATTAAAAGCACATTTTAGTTAATATTTCATGGTGTCTCAAAAAAGCACAGTTGAGTACACTTAGATGTTCTCAAGATTATCTTAAGAAGTACTAAAGTAGATTTTTTAGTATATTAGGTACAAAATTAGTGCGTGAAAATAGAGCACTTTAAGTACAATATAGAAGTGTACTTTTTTCACCTGGGCATGCTTTTTCCTTCTTGTAATGATGTAGAATATTTTAATCACTGAATTCAGCCCTCTAGAGAGTACTTATATCTGCTTAGAGCATATTTGGATTGTGCAAATAACATTCCTGAGTCCTTCGCATTCCCTCCAAAACGAATTAACTGACATGATATTATTTTGGAATAGTGCAACTGTTACATAATCTGAGCGAAGTAAGGACTGTTATGTAATTTAGGTGTCTAACGGTTTTGTTTTGTATTATATTTTTGAAGGTTTCAGTTTTTTTCTTAGTTGATTGCATTATTGTTATTTCCTCTTTTGTCATTGTGTAGGCGAGAATTTGCAGAGCTCCTTGAAAAATATGGCTCAAACGGAAGCACGGGATCTACCAGGAATTCTCCTATTCAGCAAAGTATGTATATTCTCAAGTTTACATGAAATGCACATAATTTAAAGCCATTTTGTTAATTCATTTTTGTGCTCTGGTTTGGAATATCTCTCTTTCCCAACCTCACTACTTCCTGACATGACATAAAGGTTATGAAATGCTGATTCATGCAATATGATCCTCACAACTAGCTAACAAACAGGAGGAAGAGAGAAAGAAATTCACATCACATCTCTTCATCATCATCTCTAACCTTTGTAACTTCTACATTTATACTCATTCTCAAGTGTGAATGTAAAACAGGAGACCTACAAACTGTGTTTTCGAAAAACAGTCTCTCTTTTTTTTGGGCTCAAGTCAATTATTATTATAATGTTTGGGGGAGAAATAAATCAGCCCTTGAAAATGGCTTAAGACAGCGCATTTGTCCATTATGCAATTTTGAACATCTGTTTCTGCCGGAGGAAAGACACTCCACAGGAAAAGTTCTTGAGAACGGAGCGTGTGCTCAGTGTACTGGCTGCTCAGTCTTATCCCTGCTCTCCCCTCTGTGTAGAATATTCTAATGATGTAACTTGCTTTAAGCACAGCAAAGAGTTTAATTTAAGTCTTTAATTTAAAAGTGCAAATGGGAGCTTTATGGTCAGATGGCTTCGTCTGGACATTTTGTATGTTTGTTTTTGACTGTAATGAAGTTTCCGAGACTTACAAAACTTGAAAACTCAAAGAATGCTCCACACTTGACAACTTCTCTTCATTTCAGTANATATATATATATATATATATATATATATATATATATAGTCTTTGAAGGGATTTTGTGTTTATTTTTTCAGTTTTTGCTACATTATACAACAGTTAGCTCAGACAAACAGCATTTCAAGAGTTCTAATATTAACTCAGCAAAAATTGTGGGTTACAGAAGCCACTATTTTTGAAATGGTTAAATTTAGGGATTGTGTTACTGCCCTCTGGTGGTTATATAAGCTTGCATAATTACTAACTTCCTAGTGTTATGTCAAGTTTAATCAGGCATTTTGTAATCACTAAATCTCGCTTTTTGTGCTAAAGCAGGCAGATACTTGGACAGCACATCATCAGGGTCTTCGTCCAGATCTCAGAGTCCTCTGTTGCTTAGTCCTGCTGGATCTCAGAGTAATTACAACACAGGACCTTTGCTACGCTCCCTAAGGTACTGGAAACCAATTACTTAATCTAGAGTTGTTTAACAGTTTATTTTGACCTTTAGCCCCACGCTGTACTGCAGTAATAATTTTAAGTATGTGTGTGTGTGTTTGGTTTCAGTCACCCAGGTGAAGGGGTGATTCAGCTGATATCAATCGCTCGCTCCTGCAGTCTGGGTATTACCATTGGAGGAGGCTCCAACAGACCTGATGGCCCTGCAGTTTTCATCCAGGAAGTGCTGTCTGGAGGAGACTGTCATCGGGTGAGAGATTGGCTCCCTTTAACAAAACTGTGTGTCTGCGTGTATTTGTGCATAATTCTGTGTTAGTGTTTTCACACAGAAATTAGGATTGATAAAGGATCAGTAATTAATTTGAACTGCAACAGATGACTCATTCTTTCAGTAAATAGAAAACATAATGTGCGTAAGAACTAATTGCAATTATTATGGGATATGTCACACAATTCGTGGAAGTGTTTAGTCTGAGCTGGAGAAAGAAACAGATTATAAACCTCTGGGAATCTTGCCCTCAAGGCAAAGATCACTCAGCTTTTTACACCTTACCATTAAGCTCCAACACATTTAGCCATCTTTATCGCTGAGGAGGTTAGGATTTAAGTGTCAGAATGTCAGACTACTACGTTATAGCCTGAGCCAGTGCAAAGGTTTCCTCTTAAGTAGGTAGGTAGTAGGTAGTAAGTAGGTATCTCCTGGAAATGATCTAAGCAATTTATCCCCTGCTTTACATTGTTTTTCCCCAGTAAGTGTTTTTCCTGATAGACGCAATAGGTAAAGACTCCGCTGGGCTGTTCTGGGAATGGACAGTGCTGTCGCAGCAGACTGCAGAGGTCAGGGGCACAGAAGGCTGTCTAGAGCATCACCCTCCTTGTGGAAAATAAAACTTTCGGAGGGGAGGGGAGCTGTATTATTCACCTACAGGACTATTGTGCTGAAACTCAGATATTCAATATCGCTTAGATTTTCAGTGTCAGATTGTTGGCCATCTGTAACACCTATTATAAAAGGTTCCTTGTCTGTTTTGAATCATTTAGCTAGAACCAATGATCATAACTTTCAATTAGAAATATTGTTACCATGTTTTTGGTTTGATAGCCATTCATTGGATATTTTTTTCATTGGATTTTTTTGTTTTAGTGTTTACTTACATATTAGTGGTGTCTCCATCACTTTTACTGTTGCTCATAGTTAGAAATTTGGTCAAATCATGTGACTTATTGAGGAGAGGAATGCTGCAATAATTAACTGAATCAGTATTTAATCTTACTCAGTATTCTTTTTGTGTCTTCCAGTAAAAATACACAAATGTTCCAAAGTTTGGTGTTGGTACAGGGTCTGAGTAAGCATTTTATTTGAACTAACCAGTAGGACATAAAAAGGTCACAATTATTTGCCGATATTGATATACAACTCTGATATCCAGCTTACTTTTAATGTAGGAGCTGGCGTGGACAATTGTAACTTAAGTGTGCGAGGCTTCCTGTTATTTTTAGCTGTACAAAACAGCTTGTTGTGCTACTTAATATTGCAAACTAGCATTTATTTTAATGTATTGTCATAATTATAAACACACTGGACTGTAGTGCAAATTGTTTCACTGTTTACCACAGGTCTTGTATTTATTTACCTATAGTGGCTAATGAATCAGAACTCCCACACATTCACAGAAAATAGCTTACTTCTGCGTTGCAAATTAAGGTTGATATAGTGCATCCCTAAATCATCAAGCTGTGGAAATGGTTGGGAGCGGATTGGATTCACTTGAATCTAACATTTTTGGCACAGTTGTGTATAGTTTTAGTGACTTTGGTGTCTCTGAGGGGATGGAGTTGCTGTAGTGGTGTCCTCTGTGACATGAGAGAGGTCTCCACCTGGTGATGAGTAGTGCATTGGGTTATGTTCCTGCTGATGCTGTTTGTGCAGCATTCTCAAACTGAACATCTGCCAAGAATTGTGATTGATCAGCAACATTTAGTAAGGATCTTCATTCCTTTGGCCTTATAGGATGGACGGCTTAGACCTGGAGATCAGCTTATCGCCATTAACAAGGAGTCATTGATAGGAGTCACATATGAGGAGGCCAAAAGTGTGCTCAATAAAGTGAAATTCAGGTATTCACTCTGGTTTATGTAGCTTTGTCTTTTGATCAATATTCAATAATTAATCAGTATCATTGTACTTATTTCTTTTATAGAATTTTTTTCTTTTGTCCCTGTTCTTTGCCCTTGAAGTCAGGAACCAGTGGTGGATATTGCCTTCATCCCAGGAAAAGGACCTTTTTCCAACAGCCCGTTGTTGCATAATGGGGTTCAGAGGGGCGTTGGGAATGGATACAACTCCAGCCGGTTAAAGGTTCATGTCCGATCTCCTGAGGTGAGTGTTTACCAGTGTACAGATCACATCATGTCTCTGTATAATTAGTATGACAGCAAAGTCTTGTTGTGTACATTATACACAGGCACTTTCTTTGTTATGGTCTTTTTACTAAGCATGCAATGCTTCATAACTTTCTTCTCATAGATACGACAAGAGGAAACAGTTCCAGTGCTTTCATCCTCCCTGGAAATCTGCCCTCCAGACATACAGGTTTCAGGTACGTGTCTCAAAGGTTGACTCATATGTCTGACACCCTTAACTTTATCTTAATAGGTTTTACAGCTAGTTTCCACACTTTCTCATCACCCACATGAACAATGCAGATTTTGTTATTTATAAGGCTCATATTTCCCTTTTGAAAGGAGTACTCTAATTTCATAACCTTTCAAAACAAGTGCATTTTGTGCAAAGTAATCACAAGATCTCTGTGTGCCTTTATATCATATTACAAAAAAAATTATAGTAAAATATCTAAACATTATTTTAAACAGGTACATTTACTTGAGAGGCAAAATTGCATAGAAATACTACTGTTCAAACATTTTGGGGTCATTAAGATTTTTAAGAAATCATCTTTATTCAACAAAAATTGATCAAAAGAGAGAGTAAAGTCCTTTATAATGTTACAAAACATTTTGTTTTTAACTTTTTATTCATCAAAGAATCAGTGGCGTGCAAGTGCAGGATCACGAATACAGGAAGAAGTTGCTCTCTTAGTTACTGTATCTTACAGATTACACCTTGTATCTCAGTGGAAGTAGCATCCACAATTAACCAGTGCTCGGAGAAACAGGATTTCTTGCAAAGCAATTATTTATTTTGAGAGAGAAAGATTGGGGATTAGTCTGTAGCGGTGTTTGGATATTAATCAACGGCTAGTTGCAAAGTAATCTCTCTGTGCTCCGGGGGTCGGGCATGTATGTGAGGTGTTTAAATTACACAATCAAATTCTAGAAGACGTAACAAAGTAAAGGAAGAAGGCCTCTTTCATGTCGAGTCAGATAGTGCTCTTATCTCAGTTCACAGTAGCTGTCTAGTACAGATTGGTTTGCCATGCATAATGTGTAATCCTTTCTTGGGGCACAAAACGGGTTTGATAAATTGTTATAGAAACCATACAGAGAAAGCCACTTAAGTCCATTTTATGCTATTAGATACTTTGAAGAAGCTATCTGTGTGGACGTTAACATGTCAAGTCACTTTTCTTGACACTGAGATCTTTGTATGCTTAAATAATGCCCAGAAAAAAAATGTGTCTTTAAAATAAATACCTTTTGGTTTGATATTTTGTTATTTTGACATTCAGACATTTTCAAGTGTGGCTTCAGTGTCCAAATACATTTTGGTGTCACTGTATTTAACATTCATACTATGAATGCATGTCAGGCCCACTGAGATGTGCACCACGCACACATCCATCAGGCTATCCCTGTCCCAGAGTTTAAGGTGCAGAGGTTAATCTAGACCTGATGTAAGCATGCCTGAGTCGCCCTTGAACTCTAGATGGTGTTGTGTTTACAGGCATAGTGTTCTAATCTTTCATGACATCTATAAAGTGTACAGTGCTTAATTACCCATTTATACAGACTAGCCGATAAAATCTTATAAGAATAAGGAAGATCTGTCTTATCTGAATTAAATAGGCACTGTAATCCTGCATAAGCCCTTTTGGGTGTCCTTCCTAGAAAGGAAGACTGGGTGTGCTCAACTCAGCTCATGCTTATCTTCATTTGTTGTCATTCTTTAATCATTGTGATTTGTAGAGATGTGGAGATTGTAATAGTATTCTGCTATCCATGGAATATGATGTTTACAACTGGTTTGCACCCTAACATACAAGCTGACTGTTAGTTAAATTAATGTACTACACTAGGCTAAACATGACACATTTATGTAAGTTGATGTTAAGTTTATAAGTGCTTATGTTGTCGGATTTTGAGCTTGGCTACTGGATAGTTGAATTTCTGATACCATATTGTTTTTAAAGAGATAGCTCACATAAAAATGAACATTTTGTAATTATATACACACCTGTATGATGTTCCCCATATCGTTTGTAGAATATCTGGGCTCCAAAGTGAATGGGGACTAGGGCTGTCAAGCACTGAAAATGACAATAAAAGCAACAAAAAGCATCATAACAGTGGTCTAATTGAATCATGTCAAGTCTTCTAAAGTCATATAATAGCTTAAATTATTTTTTTACTGATAATCTTCCCCTCCGTGATGCTCTGAATGGACTACAAAAGTCCTAGGGACTACAAAATAAGGACAAAATGCCAATTGTGTTGTGACCCCAAATCTAATGTTGCCATATTTAGTTTGAGAGTACTGGGAATATGGTGCTAGCGTGGTGAGTTTACTTTCCCATTTCCCATTTACTTTCATGACAAGGAAAACTGGTCAGAAAATTCTTAAATTCACCTTTTGCATTTTTTTCCTTTTGTGAGAAAGGAATTTATACACATTTGAACAACATTAGGGTGAGCAAATTCATAGAATACATATTTCGCTGAACTATCCCTTCGATTAATAGTTACGCTACAAACATATCTGGCTTTCCACATGCTTGCAATTCTGGTGGAACATTCATAGAAGCGCCATTAATCTGGATTGTTTTAGTTGTCCTGGATTGTGTACCATCAGTACCACCTGTTAAATCCACTCCCCCTGTGCGAGCTCCCTGCTGTGCGTGTTGGTCCTGAATTACCAGCATTGAACCTGTCTGAGTCTGCGTGAGTTTTACGTGTCTGAGCTCAACCTGTCAGTCATGAGCGTCAGAAGGCAGCTAAATCCTCTGCATTGCTTAACAATACGCACACCACAGAAAGCACTGGCGTTAATACCTCTCTTTCTCAATCGCTATCTCTCTCGTCCCCTCGATTCAAATCCCTCACACAGTTCATAATCTTTATTGTATTAATATAATACCCTTTCATTTGAGCTCCCAGACAATGAAAAAACACATTAAGGCCACGTTTTTCAAAGCAGCTAACTAGCTCTCACCACTAAATGCTGTAATGTGAGTATGACTCTTAAAATAGGTGTTTTACTGTCCCACTTTCCCTCTCAGCCTCAACTGCACAGAGACCAGCCACTGTTTCCAAACCCAAGATCTCGCTGGACCCCCACATACGGCTCAAATCAGAGAAGCTTGATTTGGTAAGCCTGGTTTACACAAACAGTTTTGCATGTGTATAAAGAGTTTTTTTCAACCCACTTTGTATTGTTACAATGTCGGTATATATAAATGAACAATGTACTCATTCTCTGTGTTACCTGGACAGAGAAATTCATGTTTATTTGTCAGCATCTTTTGACAGTTCCAGGGCTTTTGTGAAAACTACAGGTAACACTTCCGCATTTTTGTAACTCCGCCCACGTTCAGTCAGATCAACAGAGGGTTATTAACAGAACAGTTATTGTAAGGGTACGTTTATCACTGAAAATTGTATCGCACTCACCCTCATGTCGTTCCACACCCGTAAGAACTTTGTTCATCTTCGGAACACAAATTAAGATATTTTTTGATGAAATTTGAGAGTATCTGGTCCGCACCTTTGACTTCCAGAAAGATAGTTAAAAACATGGTTAAAATAGTCAACGTGACTACAGTGGTTCAACCTTAATATCAGGAAGTGACGAGAATACTTTTTGTGCGCAAAAACAAAACAAAAATAAGGACTTTATTCAACAATTTCAACCGTTGTCATATGTAGTGAACTCAGTGCAGGCTTCCTTGTTTACGTCCGAACGCCAACTCAGTATTGGCCGAAAATAAATACTGTTATTTAGGGGTAAATGTTTTATTGAGAAAAATTAATGAGTGCAAATTTAATTCTCTTTATATATTTTTGCATTATTTATGACTGCAATGACATTGTGCTTGTACCTGTACTTTTAGTATTGGCAATATTAGTCCCAGCAGTTCAGAAAGCATAAGGTGAATTTAAAAGGTTAATCCTCATTGGAATCTGCACAATTGACTTCGAAAGGAGCCTGTATCTCAATGCAAAGTAACTGACAGAGTGCTTATGAAGATAACCTGTCATATCGCATTGTCACTTTCGTCATAGATCTCTGTCTCTGCTCTTTGTTATGGTGCAGTTGTTTAGCAGAGATTTAATTTAATCCTGCTGATCCCGGGGCTGACCCTAATCTACCGGTCCATTAATAGGATTAGGTCTCAATGGACGAGAGCACTTAAATGTGGACTAAAGGCACAATGAACACTATATTAAGTGTTGCACAAACAGGTATTTGACATGGTGCAAAGTTTTCAGTGTGACTTTATACTGTCCATTGCACTGTTCATCACGTTATTCAAGCAGATATTTTATCTGGTACAGGACAGTTTTCCTGCCATTGGTGTTTAAACAGTATGTCTTATTTTTGTGGTAGTATCAGATTGTAGGTTTGAACTTAATCTGATTAGCTTTATTAATGCCTTTTGAACTCTTATGGGCTGACCATAAGCCTGGATTTATTGTACGCCACTGACTTCACCTCTGTTACCACACTGCCATCTTGTGTATGTGGCAGTAACATGACTCTTTTCAAGCTTGACTGGATACTGTACAGTCGGAAAGGAATCATAGTCATCAGTTAATTTTTAAGGGGCCAGACTTGGTTGAATATGCCTGTAGCACTGTAATGATGAAGGTTTTTGACAGTTTGATCATATTGCAGGCTCTGTCATACCTGGGTCTGGATGTAACAGATGAAAAGAGACGGCAGCTCAGAGAGAGTCTCACTACAGACCCTCAGGGAACGGTCTCATATGGAGGTATAGATACATACTTTACACCTTTATTCGGCAGCTGTATAACATGGTCCTCAGTTAGTCAACTACTGTAGATGGAGGAAATAATCACTAATTTTCACAATCATTTTGATGTGAACTTATATTCCCATATTCATCACATATTTCAATACTGAAAATGAATCTAAAACAGCAACCCTTTTAATCTGAAGTGCAATTTTTAATATTTCCTCACTTTCAAATCACCAGCATGTGCACACGAGACCCACTGGATAGGCAGTTTACTTGTTCACTGTTAAGAGTGTTAGGCTTCCATAGAGCTTATAACTAAATAAAACAGGTTGCATGATGAAGAAAAAGGATTACTGCAGTTTAACAAAAAAAAAAAGAAAAAAAAGATGGAGTTTAGCACGCAATGAGTTGGAATTCAACATTACTGAAATAAAAGAAAGCAAAAAAAGTAATATTAATCTCGCTCGTATTCATCGTTCGGATGCCAGTGATTACCAACCTTCAGAGGTTACCAACCTCTGAAATAACCAGAGGAAATAATCGCATTTTGACATGAACGGAAATACCCCTTTTGAAAAAGGAATCATGTTCCATATTTGGATATTGGGCTTGAGTTTAGAATGAGTTTTTAGAGACAGATTGTCAGGGGGGGAAAAATTGGGTTCAGTACAAACTTAGACAGCTAAGTATATTTCCAGGCTGCTCATGACAGGGAGTTACGCTCCACCGCCGAACTCCTCAGCAGGAAGATGCCACCACGGCAAATCCTGATCAAAGCATGTGTGGTGGAGCAAGAGTTCTGCCTGTTTTCTTGTACTTCAGCTGTGCAAACACTTAGAGCAAGGACAAGAACATAAATATTCCCCCTAGACACTCTTTCTCCTGTTATGAGGAATATTTTGGATAGATTTAGCTGAGTGAAAGGAGAAGAGAATATAAGGCACCCAATTTTCTGTTTAGCAAGCAAATGTTGACCTGAAATCACATGTTTTCAAATCTACACTGAGACTGGTCAAAAGTTTGGAATAATTATGATTAAGGTTGCATTTATTTGATCAAAAACACAATAAAAACAGTGATTCCTATGATTTTATTTATTTATTTTTTAAATCTTATTTTCCCCAAACTTTTGAATAGTAGTGTATCACAGTTTCCACAAAATTATTAAGCATCTGTTTTCAACATTGATAATGATCAGAAATGTTCTTGAGCATCAAATCATCATATTAGAATGATTTCTGAAGGATCATGTGACACTGAAGACTGGAGTGATGATGCTGAAAATTCAGCTTTGCATCACAGGAATAAATTACATTTTAAAATATATTCAAATAGAAAACAGTCATTTTAAATTGTAAAAACATTCACAATATCACTGTTATCACTTTTATTGTATTTTTGATCAAATAAATGCAGGCTCTGTGAGCTGTGACTGACTTCTTTCAAAAACATCAAAAAAATTTAATTATTCTAAATGATTTTGATTCTATAATTGCAGAATGATTTTTATATTTCTAGTGCAATTCTTGGCTATTTCTAACTATGCCTCTGTTTCCTTAATAAGATTTTGTGGAAGCCACCCGCAGTGTTTATCAAGAGAAGCTGGAGGAGGCGGGACTGGGACAGGGGCCCTTTATGTTCTCCTATCAGGAAGCAGCTAGTTTGATGGACACTTCTGCCTTTCATTCCCCAGTAAGTAGACCCGCAGGATTTAGTATCAGAGTGCTTAACTTTGATTTGGTCTAAACTTCAGCACAATCCTCAGAGCACCTCCTCACATTTGAGACTACGCTTTCTCCTGAAGCTGAGCATGTCGGGAGATTTACTTAGGGTTCTTAAAGGAGCTTTTCTCCTGCTCAGAAAAGTTATCAAAGCTGTCTTTTAAGCTCTTAAATGCTTCAATTGTCAGAGTTTGCCTGTTCCGTAGCCTGTGCCTTTGGATTTGTCTTACATAGATGTATGAGCACTGAATTGGTCTTGGTTTTAATGTAGTTTTTTTCCCAGATCCCAGTAGCAGGGTAACGCACTTGTGAAAGAGTTGTTTTAGCAGTGTCACTCTCTCTTTCAGACCTACGAGTCAGAGTGCAGCTACAGCAGTGAGGAACTGGAGGAGTTTCAGACTGAAGTCAAACAACTCCAGCTACAAATGAAACAACTCAAGGTGAGTACTGAAATAAACAGGTGTAGCTGAATTGTGTTGCTTCCTTCCATCAATATACAAATTTAGGACTATAAATGCTGACTGCAGGGTCCAAAATGAACACTCCCTAAGTGCCAAATTCAAGTCAAAATAGGCTTTGGGGAGTAAATTAATTAGGAAGTACGATATAATACATGAAGTCACACTGTAAGAATGATAGTCTGACCTTGACTGATTCACTTAAGAAAACACCTGTCACAGCTCAAACTACTTTTACCATCATGTTTGTCTGCCAAGTTCTTTCCTCTACAATTCCATATTCCAACACATGTGGAATATTCCTTACTTAAAGCCACAAAGTAAAAAAAACTGAATATGGAATAAACAGAATAGACAGAAAGAAATAATTAAAACAATAAATAATGCAAAATTACAGAAGCTCATTTCCACCACATAAGGCAAAAAAACTGGTAAATAATTATGACATAAAAAGTCATAATTATGACATAAAAAGTCAAGATTATGACATAGGACATACTAAATCATAATTATGACATTTAAAAAGTCATAATCATGACATAAAAAGTTGAAATTTTAAGAAAAATTTTATTATGACAGTCATAATTATGAGCTGAAATATTAGATATTGTTTCATATCTATGATATACAAAAGCATGATTTTTTCTTATGTGGCAGAAGTGGACTTCCATAAAAAATAAAGTTTCATGTCGGCGCTGATAGCCTCGTGGGCAGCCTGCCGACATATAGCCCGAGTTCGAGTCCCGGCTCGCATACCTTTCCCGATCCTGTTCCCCTCTCTCTCTCCCACCATGCTTCCTGATACTATCCTTTAAAGGCGAAAAATCGCTAAAAGTAAATCTTTAAAAAAATAAATGAAGTTTCATAACTTGTAAGAAATGTTAGTGGTCGGTACATTTTATCTATGTGCACACTTACAATAAATTTACATTTACATTTATGCATTTAACAGACACTTTTATCCAAAGCGACTTACAAGAAAGAAACAAAGCAATTCATCAAGGAGTCAACAATATTCGTAATAAACGATGCCAGGTTTACAACTAGATTAGTACGCAAGCTAGAGAAGAGAAGAAATGCAGAGAACATTTTTTGGGTGTGTGTGTGTAAGTGCTTTGGTTTAAGGGTGGGGGGTAGATAATTCACACATCATTGGTGTGGCAGAAATTTAATTTTGGACTGTGGTTGACTTTCCATACAATTTTGCTAGACTACAAGGCCCCACACATGACATGCAGGGGCAAAACATGATATCGGTTTAACTAAATTAAAACAAGAGTACAAATTAGTACAATGTGGCCATGAATTAATAAGTTGTGGGATCAAATTCTTAATTTGTGGCCACAATATCTGTTTTTCTTCCACATGTCATGTACAAGACAGAGCTGAACATCTGTGACAAAAGATTTTGTGACATGAACATCCATTGCATTGCTCTCAGGTGTTACTGAAAGACACAGAAGACAGTAAGAAGACTCTGGAGGAGGAACTACAGAAGACGGCTGAGGTAAAGCCTGGGGAGTCTCAAATAAACTTCTTCAATGTGACTAATCTTAAATGCCTCAAAATATGACATCCAAATATTAAGAGGCATGAGAGCTGATTTAATACATCAACACTTTGTGATGCCCATTTTACCTCATTATATTTGTGCATACCAAATATATACTATCACAACATGAGCATCTGAGCATTTAAGACATTTATCCACCCGTCAATTTGTGTGTTCCCTTATTTCCGTGTGTGGATGAAACAGAAAGCCACGGCCACAGTGGAGGAGAATAAGTGTCTGAAGAGTAAGCTCCAGGTAGCAGAGGCTGTTCAGAGACAGACTAACAGTGCCGAACAGGACTATGAGGAGGTCATTCAGCTCCTGGAGGCTGAAATCAAAGATCTGAAGAACCAGCTAGCCGGAAAGAAACAGAGAGGACTTGAGGCTACTAAGGTAAATGTTCCTCTTTCATCACATCTCTCTGTTTGCTGAAAAATGATTCATATAATTTGTAAGAAATTTACAAGATGATGCAATGACTGAAAACTTTTTGGAATGAGTTGCCAGGTGATCAACACAGTCTTGTTTGTGATTGACACTTTAAACAGTGCTATTTTAGTATTATTTATACACTATTATAGTATTTATGAATATTTTAAATTAGCTTTTATTTTTTACTCTTTCAATTTTAATTTTAGTAATTTTGTTTGGGCTTTTTTGTCATTTTTATTAGTTTTTTAATATTTCTATTTAGCTTTATTTTTTATTTTTTATTTTTAGTAATTTTATACTTTAACTAAAACTGATTTTATTTTGCTTTAGTTGCCAACATTTTCATTTTTTTCTGAAGTTTTTCTTCTAAGAAGTATTCTATTTTATGTCAGCTTTTATATGGTTGATGGTTGATTTTATATGATATATATTTTATATCTTTATAATTTTTTTTGCACTTTGAAAATTTTACTTTATAATTTTTTTTGTGTATTGCATTGTTGTATTTAAACATTCAGAGTTCCTTTTGTTATAAGAAAAAGAGTTCTTAAACCTGGTATGACAACACTTTTTTTGCAGCTTATTTCAATATCGTGATAATACCGTATACCGTGATAAAAGCTTCAGCAATTACCGCAACATGAAAATTTGATACCGTCACATGCCTACTGCGCACATACACATTTTTTTACAGAGCGGTGAATACAAACAGTAAATCTACACTTTGCTGGAGAAGTGTTAATAAACTCAATATCTTGAGCAGCACACAGTCCTGTAGTCCACCTGTAGTGTTTTGGTTGTCAAGTAATCGTGCATGTCTATAGACTGAACACGTAATATGCATGCGCATGACGTCACCAGATTCGTGGAAATGCGATAACGATATTTTTTTCAAAAACTTGAACTTTAAAACCTGTTTTCAAAAGTTTGCGTTTTCAGGCCCCCAAAACACCATTGTCATGTAAATGAACGGCCAAAACGCATAAAAAGTTTTCTGTTTTTAGTTAGAAAACGGTATTGTGTAAATGTCCCTTAGTTCACAACACCAATGCCGGTTTTAAAGGCCATTTTTTTCACAGGAGGATGTGATGGACCTGAACAGAAGGCTCACCGTCATTGACAGCCAGTTGAGAAAGTCTGAACTCACACGGAAACACCTGGAGATTTCCAACAAGAAGCTCCTTGGCTTTGCCCAGGTAAACACAAACCACTTTTTGACTTAAAATCTTTTGTAATCTGTTATATCTAGGTATCAGTGATCCCTCAAAACACTAAAAACATCCAAGTTTATAATTTGCACTCTGTTTTTACAGAATGTCCACAAAGTTCTCACCAACACCAGCTTATTTGGGATTGAAAATGGGTAAGTTTCTTAAGTCAGACATGTTGAAAGTTGCAGTGGTCACCCCTATCAGTGATCATGACATCTCCTACTCATCCTACAGGAGCACACAGGCATCTCCAGCGAATGACAGCCCCGATACACCCTCCCCGATCCCCGACCCTGCCTGCCAGCTCGCAGCTGAGGCCAAAGAGCTTGTGGATGGTGTCTGCTCACTTTGCACTGAGGATCACAGTAAGTCAGAAATGTGCACTAGATCATCAACAGTTCTTCTCTTTTTCAGTCTGACTGTTTAAAGCCCTGTTTTAAATAATCTGGTACAATGGGACAGTTTCTGGACTTTTTGTTTTATCACATCTGTGATGTCATCATTATTCACAGAATGTTTGGTTGTTTTGCAGCATTACCGCAGTACGTTGAGGGATACGTTGTGAAGGCCGAAGAGGACTGTGATTCAGAGTGAGTGCCTGTTTTTGTTGTGTTATGAAGCAATCAGCATTTTCCCCTTCAACTGCTGCTGTCAGCTGAGTTTAGCTCAGGCCAAACGTTCATTTCTCTGCCACAAAACCCTTCACTATAACTGCTGGCCTTGCAAAGTCTGTCAGTTATGCAGTTTGACAAGGAATTTAGAAAAACACCAATGCAGGTGTCACATGTCTCATTTTTTGAAACTAATATTTTAAATGGCATTAATTATGGCATTTTGAAAGGAGATCAATCAGGGCAGCCTTGTCATAGGGTCAATCCAAACAGAAGTGCTCAAAGGTGCATTTCAAAAGGTCCTTTGAAACAAAACCGATGAATACTTCACACACAAGATTCTTTGCATTCTGGAAATTAAAAGGCTGTAATGATCCTTTACTTTTGAATTTTTTTTATAGTCTTGAATTATCATTCTGAAATTTTAAATGGATTTTTGTTGTGTCGTTTACTGCATCACATACTCTATATACATTTGTTTACTGGTAAACTTTTGAACTATGAACCATATATATATTTGGACCATACAAACCACTCACACACACACAATACCAGTCAAATGTTTGGACACATTACTATTTTTAATGTTTTTGAAAGAAGCTCATCAAGGCTGCATTTATTTGATCAAAATACAGAAATGCAATATAAGTAATAATGTGAAATAATATTACAATTTTAAAATAATGTTTTCTCTTTTAATTTACTTTAAAATGTAATTTATTTCTGTTATGCAAAGCTGAATTTTCATCAGCCATTACACCAGTCTTCAGTGTTACATGATCCTTCAGAAATCATTCTAATATGATGATTTATTATCAATGTTGGAAACAGTTGCTGCTTAATACAACCCGAATTCTGGAAAAGTTGGGACGTTTTTTTAAATTTGAATAAAATGAAAACTAAAAGACTTTCAAATCACAAGAGCCACTATTTTATTCACAATAGAACATAGATAACATAACAAATGTTTAAAGGGAGAAATCTTATCCACTAAATGAGCTCATTTCAAATTTGATGCCAGCTACAGGTCTCAAAAATTTGGCACAGTGGCAACAAATAGCTGAAAAAGCAAACATTTTTGAATAGATTCAGCTGGGAGAACATCGAGCAACTAATTAAGTTAATTGATATCAGGTCCGTAACATGATTAGATATAAAAGGTATGTCTTAGAGAGGCAGAGTCTCTCAGAAGTAAAGATGGGCAGAGATGTGAAAGAGTGCGTAAAAAGATTGTGGAATACTTTGAAAACAATGTTCCTCAACGTCAAATTGCAAAGGCTTTGCAAATCTCATCATCTGCTGTGCATAACATCATCAAAAGCTTCAGAGAAAATGGAGAAATCTCTATGCGTAAGGGACAAGGCCGGAGACCTTTATTGGATGCCTGTGGTCTTCAGGCCCTCAGAGGACACTGCATCACTCATCGGCATGATTGTGTCAATGACATTACTAAATGGGCCCAGGAATACTTCCAGAAAGCAATGTCGGTAAACACAATCCACCGTGCCATCTGCAGATGCCAACTAAAGCTCTATCATGCAAAAAGGAAGCCATATGTGAACATGGTCCAGAAGTGCCATCGTGTCCTGTGGGCCAAGGCTCATTTAAAATGGACTGTTTCAAAGTGGAAAAGTGTTCTATGGTCAGACGAGTCCAAATTTGACATTCTTGTTGGAAATCATGAGGCCATGTCCTCCAGGCATTCAGTTAAAAAGCCAGCATCTCTGATGGTATGGGGGTACATAAGTGCATACGGTATGGGCAGCTTGCATGTTTTGGAAGGCACTATGAATGCTGAAAGGCATATAAAGGTTTCCAGACGACGTCTATTTCAGGGAAGGCCTGTATTTCAGCAGGACAATGCAAAACCACATACTACAGATATTACAACAGCGTGGCTTCATTGTAGAAGAGTCCGGGTGCTGAATTGGCCTGCCTGCAGTCCAGATCTTTCACCTATAGTGAACATTTGGCGCATCATTAAATGAAAAATTCGTCAAAGATGACCACAAACTCTTTAGCAGCTAGAAACCTATATCAGGCAAGAATGGGACCAAATTCCAACACCAGAAACTCATAACCTCGATGCCCAGACGTTTTCAAACTGTTTTGAAAAGAAGAGGAGATGCTACACCATGGCAAACATGCCCCTGTCCCAACAATTTTGAGACCTATAGCAGGCATCAAAATTTAAATGAGCTCAATTTGTGCATAAAATTTTAAAATTTCTCAATTTAAACATTTTAGGTCATCTATGTTCTATTGTGAATAAAATGGTGGCTTATGTGATTTGAAAGTCTTTTAGTTTTCATTTTATTCAAATTTAAAAAACGTCCCAACCTTTTCGGAATTCGGATTGTATTTTTCATAACCTAACATAATACTTTTTTCAGGATTCTTTGATTAATAAAAAGTTAAAAAAGAACAGCATTTATTTAAAATAGAAATCTTTTGTCACAATATACACTACCATTCAAAAGTATGTGTTAAATTGATAAAAAGCGATAGTAAAGACTTGTTATAAAATATTTCTATTTTTAATAAATGCCGATCTGTGAATCCTGAAAAAAGTATCACTGCTTCCAAAAAAATATTCAGCCGCAAAACTGCTTCCAACACTGATAATAATCAGTGTATTTAAAAATAGTAATGTGTCCAAACTTTTGACCGGTACTATATATATA
>RJVU01026577.1:2023432-2065848 GCA_003731715.1 Anabarilius grahami
AACAAACTGGTGTCCAGTAGTGTCAGTCATTTTGTGATGTAACACTGCTCCGAATGAGTGTTAGTTTTGCCCCTTTTTAACCTCTGAAGCTTTCGCTGTGGAAGCTATCCTCTGAAAGGAATATGGCCTATGACTTTTGAACAAAATGCACTCATAAACATGCTCATTTTTCAGATTCAGTATCATATTTACAGTAGAATAATATACGCAGTGCCACACATAATCTACAATCATGCTCTCTTTTTTCCTGTAGCCTCACACATTGGCCACAACCTCCTGTCCTCGCGGGTCCTGCAGTAGAGCGGAGAGGTCAGTAGAGCATCTGGGACAGACAGACAAACTGCGCTCGTTCAGAACATCAAGGTTGAACTGAAACTATACTGTGGAAAATAAGAGACTGTGAAGTTTTGCAGTGTGGTTTTTACTCCTTCAGTTCATTGTTCGAGTGATATCAGAGGCCTGAGCTCTACTGATCAAACTGATACTCATTTTTTTTAAAGCCGTCCATGTACATATTTAACATGTAGCATTACACAGTGTCATAATATAAAGGCGGAAACCAACAAAGGGGATTGAAATCTGAAACACAAAGGGCACCATTAACAGCAGAGGTGACTTTGAGATGCTCAAATGTGATTTCAAGCATGTGCCGTGCAAAACACTTTTAGAGCAGATGAAGATGATCTCTTCAGAATGAGAAAGAGAGCATTCGGATGTATATCTCCCCATTCAACAACTGTAATAAATACACATGTGGCTGTGCAGCTGACCTCTCTATTAGAGTTAGGTATATTAAACAGTACATGTATTACATTTCATTTAGGGATTTTTGGGACAGTCCCCTCTCTTCATCATTTGATATGATGCTTATTTGTATCTGTTCTGAGAAGTGCTATGACGTTTTGAAGATTTTATATTTTCAGTCCGAAACTTTTATTATGCAGAGACACATAAACATGCTCGCTTCTAAGTACGTGGGCGTTTGCCGTCATAAACCTTGTAAATCTTGCCGTCGAACCCTTCGATGTCTTCTTCATGTGTTTGCCGAACACGCCAGTCTGTGCTCGGACGCATTTGCGGTACAGGTCGGTCCAGTGTCACCCAGCATCCACCGCACTACTATCGGGTATGGTCTGTTAAGTGCTTTAGGGGGGATCCTTCGAGTCTTGTTTCTGTGATGGACAGTTACTTTGCTCCATCTCAGCATCCTCGTGACTATACTGATAGTTCTGAGGGGGATTTTGGTTGTCATGGCACTAGAATCAAGTAATGGGGGTCATATTGCAGCGTTCCACCCCGAATGCATCCATTCAGCTGAACAATGCACATGGTTCGTGTTACTGTTTTCATGAGCACACTGTATTCGGCTGTTTTGTCTTGGCGTATAGGATCTACAATCACCTATATCAATGTGTAATAAGCTGGTATCATTCATTTCCTGAAGACAGAGGTGTACAATTGTGCAGATGTTTGTTGATATTAATAACAGCTCATGCTCTACAAATGCTGACATGTAGTCCTGTGATTTAACTAGATCGCATCATATGTGTGGCCTAAATATATTTCTTGTAATGTTTTTATTAAAGTCAGAACAAATGTGTCATGTGTATGTTTTGTATGACTATCTGCAGTGACTTAAAATACTAGAGGATTTCTGTGTTATTTTCAAATCCACTCATGCTCGTGTGCCTGGAGGAATAGCTGTGCATGCGTGACAGTGTACATTGTTGATACAATATTTTAAAATTTATTTGGCTACCAAGGGTTGCATGCTGACAGTTTTAATGCTTGTGTAATCTGCAACAGCTTGCATGGTCCATTTTTTTTAAGATACTACATACGACTATGCACATCTGTACAGTTTCTGTTAAGGATGCATCTCTGAATTCGATCATTTAGTAATCTTTATATATACCATTCAAAATTTTGGGGTTAATAAGATGTCTTTAAAAGAAGCTCTTCTGCTGTTCACATCTGCATTTATTTGATCAAAAATAGAGTAAAACAGTAAGATTGTGAAAAATGATTACAATTTAAAGTAACTGTTTTGTATTTAAATCTGTTAAAGCATCATTACTCCAGTCTCACACGATCATTCTGAAATCATTCTAATATGATTTTTTGCTCAAGAAACATTTGTAATTATAATCAATGTTGAAAACAGTTGTGCTACTTAATATTTTTGTGGAAACCATAATTCTTTTTTTTTTTTTTAAGATTCTTTGATGAAAAGAAGAAAAAACAGCTTTTAAAACAATTAGTAAAACTACATTTCTTTTCCGTCACTTTAAATCAATTTAATGCATCGTTGCTTAATTTTTTATTTAAAAAAAATATATATACATATACACACATATAAGGTAACACTTTAGTTTAGGGTCCAATTCTCACTATTAACTAGATGCTTATTAGCATGCATATTACTAGGATATTGGTTGTTTATTAGTACTTATAAAGCACATATTAATGCCTTATTCTGCATGACCATATTCTACATCCCTTAATCATACCCAATACCTAAACTTAACTACCTTTTATAACTACTATTAAGCAGTAATTAGGAGTTTGAAGCAAGTCGTAGTTAATAATTAGCTAATAGTGAGAACTGGACCCTAATCTAAAGTGTGATCATATATAAACATTTAATAAATACGTCTTTAGAAAAACAGTCAAGAATTAGATCATATTTTCAACATTTTAATAAGATAGCATGACCATTTAACATGTTAACTAAAAGAGTACGAATTTCAAAACTCACTGTGTGCGCTGTGAATTTTGAACAGAATAATATGAGACAGCCCAATAATAATAAAATTTCAACCAATAAAACAGAACTTGGCCTTTAAATTAAGGTATTCTCTGTAAGTCAGTTTCCTACAAAATATTTTGTACAAACACACCGGTTTAGTCAGAGCTCAAACTCGTAACATGGGAAGTGACCCCCATTTACCAATGAAACAACCCCAGGCAATTCCAGCCTCTCCAATCATTTCAGAATAAGCTGAAATATATATATATTTATTAAAAACTCAAATTATCTCAGTGATAATTTAATGACAATAGTCTCTGACAGATTCATCTGAAAACAGAAAAAAAACAGACTGTCTACTTGAGAAGCAATGTTTCTTTCATTTTACTACTAATATAGTTAAAATATGCAAACAAACACATATACAAACATGTATTTTATGATGCAGTCTTAAAGTGTAATAGAGGGTTTAGTAAAACTACTGACAAACACTGGGGTCAGTAATGCTGGTGTCTGGAGCTCCAGTAAGATCTGAGCTAACACAAACAGTCCTCGAGCGCCCCCTCATGGGGTGAACTCGGGCTGAACAGCCAATTTGTGACCAGCTGATCACCACAAAGATGGATCAGAAAGGCCTCTGCAGGAAGGAGATGGGGGGAGAGCCCACGCTGCGTGGACTGTGCAGATGGGAGTCATAAGAGCCCGGAGTCATGCCCACTACTGAGTCTCCATGAGGTGTTTCTCCATGCAGAAAGTCATCTTCCTCTTCCATAGACCCCTGTGAGTCAAGATCAAAAAGTGTTATCAGATGTTCTCTGAGATGAGTTAATGAATAATCAATTTGACACCTTTTTTCACATTGGCTTGAAAAAAACTAATCTTTGGATGGGATATTGCTATATTATAAATGATTTATCCATGCACACATCTTAAGTACCCTCGTAACCTTTAATTTAAATAACTTATCCTCCCTCTTGCAGCGACATCGGTTTACTGACAACCTGTCACTCACAACCATCTAAATTCCCAATGGACAAAATCAAGCCCTGCCCAACATATTTTCTTGTTTGAGAAGCATTTCACTCAGATACACGTCACAATTGGGAAGAAAAATCATTATTATAAAGGGATAGTTCACTCAAAAATGAAAATTTGTTTATCTGCTTACCCCCAGGGCATCCAAGATGTAGGTGACTTTGTTTCTTCAGTAGAATGAAGTTCATTTGTGTTCTACTGAAGAAACAAAAAGTCACCTACATATTGGATGCCCTGGGGGAAAGCAGATAAACATCAAATTTTCATTTTTGGGTAAACTATCCCTTAAGTATCCAAATCCTCTTTGTGGCCACTGTGAATGCAGGTCAGGCTCACCTTTCTGACTTCCTTTTTGGGCACATCTATCACACAGTCGGATGGCTCCACCCAGACCTGGTAGATTGGCTCTATGAGTTTTCCAGAGCTGTTGTAGAAATTAATAAAGAAAGAAAACGCCAGTTAACTATTATTCCACTGCTGAGATTGATAGAAACTGACATGACTTCAATACCTTTTCAGAAGATATGGATCAAAAGGGAAGAAGGTATCCAGAGGGTTTGTGTTAGTGGACACTGAGTTGCCGCCCACTGAACTCCTCACCACTGGCAACAAGTGCCGGTTGTTCCGCTCGATGATGGTGTAACAGAACACGAGCTGGTACTTCCTGCCAACAGACGGGTGAAATTGCCCTCATTTGTCAGGCTTTTATTTCATAAAGCTTTGTAACCCGATGAACGATCTCTCTGGTGCTGTACCTGGTGATGGCTGCAAACATGTTGGTGACAGCAGGTAGACAGACCCTCAGAGGGTTGAGCTGACACATCACTATACGCTCTAGATTCAAACCCTGAAGATACGCCAACCCTGCAGAATAATCAGAAAAGGAAAAATCTATTTAAAAACACATTTGTCACGGTCTTAGACATGTATTCATGTTAGTTCTCATAAAAGAGAACTAACATGAACTTTTACAAATAGTTTTAATGAAAAAATATAAACTAAAAATATCATGTGGTGCAACCATCAAATTAAAAAGTAATAGCATGCTTGTATTAATTCTACATTAATTTAAATTTTTTGGGGAGTCGCACAATATTTTACAACCTGAACTGACCTTGTCTTGCTGTAAAAAATATCAAATTATCTGATATTTTAAGAGACATATTGACCTTGACACAGTCATGAGGGTCCACGGGGTCCTCTTTATAACATTTCCCTTTTTTCCTGCATGGTGGTTGGACCACGACTTTGATTTGGCAGACAAATGTTTTTCAGATATTAAATACACAAAGCATTTTTGTTCAAATATTTTAAATAATGAAAGGACTTTGATCTTTGAGGGAGCTTTCACTTGATTCGCTTGCCTGGTGCGAACCAGAGTTCGCTTGCTCCCCCTCCCCCTGCTGTATTATTTGGGTCTGAACCATGGTGCGTTTACATCATCAAAGCAGCAGCTGTTATGACCCCATAGCGTTGCTCACATTCATATATACATTTTTGAACCTTTGGTTTTGTTTTCAAAGCATAAGCACATAATGGCACTTGTGTCCATCTTCACCGAATGTACTGCAAATGTTCAAAGAACACGGGAGGAGTCCATTTCTGCTGAAGTCAAGTCTCTCTGCTCGCAGTGCATCAGTCACACTTGTCAGGATATTGAGTGAGAACTCACACAAACACACAGTTTTATGAAATCTAACTTCATATCAGCAGCGAACCGTAGTGGAGTTCACATGAATCGAACCCCAAACCATCCTTTTTATGCAGACTCGGGTACGGTTCGCAAATGCACACCCGCAATTACATCATACAATCAAACCCAACTCTTACATCATTCGAACCCGGATTTGCACCAAAAGTGCTAGTGTGAAAGCATTATGTTATCAGGATAGTTTTTGACTTTATAATTTCCACTTTATGACCCCCCCCAAAATATCTAAATGAATTTGAGATAAAAAAAAGAAGCATTTTTGAATAAATTAACAGATCAGGGCAAAAAAAAACCTGTCTAATTGACCCAGAAACACAACATAAAACTAATTAAACTTCTTATATGCGACCCTGGACCACAAAACCAGTCATAAGTCGCACGGGTATATTTGTAGCAATAGTCAACAATACGGGCCATACAAATTGTATGGGTCAAAATTATTAATTTTTCTTTTATGCCAAAATCCTTAGGATAATAAATAAAGATCATGTTCCATGAAGATATTTTGTACATTTCCTACCGTAAATATCTCAAATTTATTTTTCTAAGTATTATGTGTTGCTAAAGACTTAATTTGGACAACTTTAAAGGCGATTTTCTCAATATTTAGATTTTTTTACACCCTCAGATTCCAGATTTTAAAGTAGTTGTATCTCGGCCAAATATTGTCCTATCCTAACAAACTATACATCAATGGAAATCTTATTTATTCAGCTTTTCATATGATGTATGACCCTTATTTTGTGGTCCAGGGTCACATATCAAATGATTTTCAAGTTTAAACATGTAAATTCATTTTAAATTTACATGAATTTTAAATTCCACATGTACTGACCTTTCTTCAGATTGCCCTCAAGAATGACATTGTGCCTGAAGATCAGTGTGTAAAACACAGCCTGACAGGCTGCATAAAAGGGGCCGTGTAGACTGACATCACAGAACGCTTTGGATCCTGTGTCCTGACTGTCAATGTAAAGGTGCAGCCAGGGAACTAACAGGTCCAGACAGGCCTTGACTGTCCTGTAAAAGAGAAAACTCTACAGCACCAGTTTTGACATGTAGGTTTCAAATTATGTTTCGACAAATAAAGGTGTCCAATCAAACCCTTTTTCTTTTCCAGATACCAACAAAGAGGCATTAATGTTTAATTAATTACCTAATCAAGGTAACAAACCACTGCCAAGAAAGATGATTAAATATTGAACTCCAATGAATTAGATAAGATAAACTGCATGATAAGGTCACGTACGATACTGGCAAAAACTTGGCTCTTGCCATGAAGCTGCCCATGTACCCAGCAGCGGCCTGTCTCAGGATGGGGGGCTGGTTGGGGCCTTGTAATAGCTTCCATAAATGATCCAAAAAAGCTTCAGCCAAACCCTGGGGAGAAATAAATAAGTTTTTGATAAATAAGTCTATGTATGTTTTTCTTCTTTTTTTGGTTTGTTTGTTTGTTTGTTTGTTTGAGAATGAAAGAGAAGTGGGATCTCACCAGACGGAAGCTGCACAGGTAGAACATGTAGTACTGCACGTGACAGGAAGCATGAGTGGGAAGCACCACCTTATCAAACACAGACACCAGGTCTCTGTACAGAGCTTTGGTTTTCTCAATATCTACAGAGCCTAATGAGATTGAAACAACAAAAAAAAATTAACAATATATGTCAAGTCAAGTCACCTATATATATATAGAGCTTCTTACAATGCAGATTGTGTCAAAGCAGCTTTACAGTGATAACTGGTATGTAATTTTGGCTCCACAGCAGGTCTCAACCCTTGTGCGGTCTTCATTTGGGGGCTACACTCATGGTCTCTGGGGTCCCCAGAGACCCCAGGCAACAAAATGCAACCCCGCAACGATATAATATTTTTTTTAAAACAAATGTAATTTTACTCTGTCTATAAATGCAGATTGTGTCAAAGCAGCTTTACAGTGATAACTGGTATGTAATTTTGGCTGCACAGCAGGTCTCAACCCTATAAAACAGTCTATAAATGCTCCCACTCAACATCCGTGCAGCCCCTGGAGGATCTGTGATATCCCCCAAACTTACATAAATAAATTAAAAAATATTTTTTTAAATAGGTATTTATTAATTAAATCTCATTAATTAAATATGATTAATGCTGGTGCATTTTGATGCCCTTCCTTACATGAAGGTATATATTCTGCAATGTCATCCACACAAATTGGCTCACACAATCATTACACATCGATTGCCATTCAAAAGGTTTGGGGCCGGAGATTTTTTTATGTTTTTGAAAGAAGTCAAAAATGTAACATTTTTTTAATTTTGTAAATTTGCAAAAAATGTAATTTATTCCTATGATGGCAAAGCTGAATTTTCAGCATCATTACTCCAGTCTTCAGTGTCATATGATCCCTGAGAAATCATTCTAGTATGATGACTTGATGCTCAAGAAACATTTTTATTATCATCATCAAGTTTAAAAATGGTTAATATTTGCTTAATATTTTTGTGGAAATCGTAATACACTTTTTTTATTCTTTGATGAATAGAAAGTTAATTTATTTGAAGCATTATAGATGCCTTTACTGTCCGTTTTGAACAATTTTATGTGACCTCACTGAATAAAATAATTAATTTTATGCAAAAAACAAATTGTAATCACCCCAAACCTTTGAAAGGTTGTATTTTTGTTTTTTTCCTAAATAAGGACTGAATGTGCAATTAAACATTCTTCCTGACCAACAGCCCTTAAAAAAATTTCGTTTAAAAAATTGGTAATGTCCTGACCTTTAACATGGCACACATCTTTAATGAAAGCCAGCAGGACAGTCATCATTGTGTCCAGTTTCTCTGCCACAGGATGGACCATTATGGCTCTATCAGGTCTTGAATTCAGTGGAGAGTCCTCTTCCTCATCCTGAAACAACCATAAAAGAAGAGTCTATTCTATCTATGTCTATTAAAACATTAAAAGAAAGACTAGGATATGAATGAGTTAGCCCCGTTTCTCATACAAACGGCTGGTTTTCTATCAAAAATAAGTTGTATAGTCCAGAGATCTTCAACCCTGCTCCTGGAGAACCATTGCCCCACAAAGTTTACATCCAACCTGCTTCAGCTTGTGATTTTCAAGTGATCCTGAAGAGCTTGAATAGCTGGTTCAGGTTTGTTTGATAGGAGCAGGGTTAAAGGGGACATAACATGAAAATCTGACTTTTTCTGTGTTAAAGTGCAATAATCAGGTCCCCGGTGCATCTACCAACACAGAAAATGTAAAAAAGGAAAACCCGGAAACTTATTTTGGTAAGCCGAGAAAGTAAGAGAAATCTGCAAGCATGTGAAAAATGAGCCGCTCAGATTTCACTCCCCTTGTGATGTAGGAAGGGGATCTTATTATAATATAGATTAAGGGGCGGTAATAGGTTTCCACCCATGGCGCCATCATTTTGTTTTCTCAAGCGAAAACAGTGTACCAGTTCTAAAGGCCATGGCAAAAGTTTGAGCAAAGCATGCTAACTCTTCTGTCGTTGGCTGCACAGACGAGAACAACACTATTTAGAGTGCCGTTAGCTTGGATAGCCTGCAAGTTGAACCTGGCAAGCTCGATGCTAAAAAAAAAAATGGAGTGTTTCTGTCGAGTGATATTTTGGAAAAAATATTACACCATGTTAGTCTGGTGTGTATGGCTCTGTTTAGCAAACTGGTACGCTATGTATAGTGGGCGTCCATTTGGGTTTTGCACAAAAGATTAACATGACGGCACATGCTAGTCGATGAGTTGAATTAATTCCACAGCAACTACGTAAATTTATCCACTAACCATTCAGAAACGTCCAGATGCATTCTAAAAGTTGTAACTTCTTCCCGAGTCTCTCCATCAGTGTCTGACTCCAGTTTGAACAATGTAAGGCTGAACACGGTTACTGACAATCCTCATTTTGGCTGCGTGAGATTCTCCAGCTTTGTTGTTGTTGAGCAACTGAAGCATGAGCTGTTAAAGCTCCACCCTCTTCTGGAAAACGGGCAGCAGCTCATTTGCATTTAAAGGGACACAAATACGGCAAGTTTTTGCTCACACCCAAATAGGGGCAAATTTGACAAGCTAGAATAAATGATCTGTGGGGTATTTTGAGCTGAAACTTCACAGACATTATATTATATTACATCTTGTGAAAAGGGGCATAATAGATCCCCTTTAATTAAAGACTGCTAATATAGACTACTTTTATGAAAATTTGGCCTCTTTTTTTGAAACTTGAAAGTTCCAGTCCACATTTACAACAAGTAAAACAGCGAATACAATACATTCTTTGAAATTTCACAGAAAAAAGACAGTCATAGAGGTCTGGAACGACATGAGGGTAAGTAAATGATGACGTTTCATTTCTTGCTGAACTAATCCCTTAAAATTTGTCTCACTGAGTATGTTCTGTATATTTGCGTTTGGCTTTTTGTGCTTTTATGGAGTGTTTTGGACTCACCATGTTGAAGAGGCAATCATCCTGCGATGCTCCAATGACATCTTGCTGAGCTTCACTTTCCATTTCTTCAATCTCACTCCGTGGTGCACTAACCTAAATGTCAAAACCAGCAGTCAAACCTTTGCACAGTTGCAAAGACATCAGTACAGTGCTTGAACACAAGCTACTTACATCTAGCGTGAGCATCTTGCTGATGACGAGCTCTAAGATGTCTCTCCTCAGGTCAGGGATGTAGACCGAAACCCTCAACAGGTTGTGCACATAACACTCCTGTGTGGACAGATAACACGGTCTCGGTACAATCACATTCAAACATGTAATCACATCACTATACTCAAATGCTGGATTTAAATGCTGTGGAAAACCTTTCCAAATAACTCACAAGTGTTCTGGAGGACTTCTGCACAAAAGGGAACTTCTCTGAGAGGATTGGCAAAAGGAATCGACTGGTTCTAAAAGAGCAAAGCAGTGTTTATTAGTGACAGCTAAACACTGAAAGAAGTTTTAGGGGGTTTTGTAAGACACTTACGATGGGACATATCTTGTGATCAGCTGTAAGGCTTGATGACAGTGATCAAATATCCTCGGCAGATCTGTGTGAAGTTAAAAAGAAACAGTGAATTATGGAGTGAAGTAGAAGGTTAATGGCCCACTGATATGGTTTCATTGATCGACGACGGTATCTAAAGAGGAAGGGTGGTATTTATTTTATTTTATTTTAATGAGTCCTTGCTGAATACAAGTATAATAAAATGGTACGTCAACATAAATAGTCAAAAGGCCGGTCACAATCATACATTTTGTGCTGACGATTAATTGTCATACAAATAACTGTGTAACAGGTAGTGATGGGTGCTTTCAAAACACTACTTCATGAAGCTTCGAAACCTTAATGAATCTTTTGTTTCGAATCATTGTTTCGGAGCATGTTTCAAACTGTCAAAGTCATATGATTTCAGTAAACATGGCTTCGTTACTTCATAACTGTTTCGAAACGCTTCAATTTTAATGGTTCACCGCTGGGGGCGATCTCTGTGAACCCATGAATCAAGCTGATTCACTGAGGTTCACCCCCCAGTGATGAACCCTTGAACAAGTGTCTATGGTTTTTACCTGATCTCTGATCAGTTTTATGCACTTGTCGACATTTTAATGAGACATTTGTATAATTAAAAGGAACAATAGTAGTTAATAAGTCTCTTATTGGCCCGTTTAGCTGAGCCATCCATAGAACAAACAAAACAAGCCCTGAAAATTGATAAAAGAACACATATTACACAGACACTTAATATTTAATGATATTAGATGATTAGATGATAGATTGTACTTTTAAAAAAACACTTGAAATTGTTTTTTAAAAGCTGTTTTATAGAAGAAGTCGTCGTTTTATTTATATAGCGCCTTTCCATAGCTCAAGGTCGCTTCACATAGTGCTTTACAATACATTTGCACATCCACATACACAAACACATAAGGCCAGATATAGCCACATTATCCAAAATACATATTGAAAAGATACGTTTTTAGCTGAGTCTTGAAGGTAGGCAAAGATGATATATTACGAAGTGTAAGGGGTAGCGAATTCCATAATTTAGGAGCATTAACACTAAATGACCTACCACCTACAGTGGACAGCCAAAAACGAGGAATGGACAAAAGACCGAGCTCAGATGATCTGAGGGACTGGGCAGGAGAGTAAGAGTGGAGTAGGTCAGACAGATATGGAGGCGCAAGACCATTTAATGCCTTAAATGTTAGAAGTAATATCTTAAAGTGAATACGTGATAACATGGGTAGCCAGTGAAGAACATGCAGTAGAGGAGTAATGTGAGCAAAAGCCTGGTAGAGGAGAGAACTCTTGCATGTTTGGCCTGAGTTTTTGTTGCATTTACACTGTTTTGACCGGTAGGCGCCACCAGCGTGTGGCATTTCGAATGCTTCGAAACAGTAAATCATGTGGCAAAGCATTCAAAGCATGATTTGAAGCTTTGAAAAGCTTTGTTTCTCCCATCACTAGTAACAGGTTTTTTTTTTAATAATTATATAATTTTTGAATTATATTAATATAAATATTTTTAACATACTATAGTATAATGCCGTCTGATTAAGGAAGACCTTTGACTATCATGTGTGTACTTTATAACTGTTCTTTTGATGGCATTTTTAAGTGCTAAAATTTCTGTTATTTGGATGGAAAAATGAAAAATTGAAACTGAACAATTATTGCAGTTATCTCAAATAATTGCGATTAGATAGAATAACCACAATCACACAATTAATTAAATAATCGTGACAGGCCTAATAGTCAATAACACACAAGAAGTTATATAAAGAAATACACTAACTTTCATCTTCGTCATCAGTATCTGAAAAATCCACATTTCCCTCCTGGATTCTTATTCTCTCTGGGAAAAGGCAAAAAAAAAACAACAACAACATGATTTTAAGTGATCTGAACAGATTGAATGGAGTGAAGCATTAACAATAAATCATAATAAATCTTACTTGGTGCAAAATTAGAGATGACCATTCCAAGACAGGCTCTGAGATGAACCGTCTGGGCAGACACTAGATTACTCAGAAAAGCCAGATATTCTTCCACGACAGCCTGATTGCGACCGAGCCATGGTAGCTTCTGTATGGGGAAACATTTCACATGTTACAGATAAAATGTCCCGACTGTATTTGATTATAATTTGACATATTGCTGTTTCACTCACCAAAAGAACATATATTAATTGCTCATGATCCTTGCCGAGTTGAGTGACACACACCCTGAATTCCTGCAACCAGCTGATAATTTGAGCATCCTACAATGAGATACATAATAATGAGGAAGTACATTTCTAATGTGAATGTTTAAACAAACTCCAGGACTCCCAGACCAATCACTTGTGCTTACTAAATAAAGATTTTTAAACATCATTTTGATTCAGACCGATTCGCCAGTGAATCATTAATGCTGATTTGTGAGTCTGTTTGACCAATTAACTAAAAACAGACTCCAGGGAAACTACTAAACATCACTATGACTTGAAATTGCTTTATAGCTGAATTGAATTCATTTCATAATTGATGAACTTTGCAACACTAGCACTATTATTGAACTGAATGGAGTCAACATTGAACTAAACACAATTTTGAGCATGAGAACCCTGAAATATCCATGAAGAACAATACTTGCCTTAATATCAGGATCTGAGAGTTGATGTTTTATCAGTTCGTAGTCACTTGAGTCGCCCTGTAGACGTCACATCAGACATGTCAGGGCATGTTTAACACACAGTGATATGTATTATTAACTTTATATTGTATTTACAATCTGCTGTAGTTACAATCTACTCGCCTGTTGTAGTTTAGCTAAAGTATTGGCAACATTGGCTCCAAAACGCACGGTTTTCATTGGAGGTGAATTGAGAAAATCTCTGCCCTCAAATTCCATTATGTATCGCAAATACTCTTAAACTGAGAACACAAAATAAACATGAGAGTCAATGACACGTGACAAGCTGAATCCGCTTCACAATTCATCGAGTAAACTATAACCGCTGCCTCCATACACACTAGGAAAGATCAACAATAAAAAGACAAACATCGTTAAAGACTGCACGTAGTTACTAAAACGACTATATCAGGCGAGTTAATAGATGACAGCTTACCAAATAATGTATATTCCAAACAAGTTATAATTAAATCAGGCATTATAAGTGAGATATCAAAATAGTCACATGCGCAACCCAACCATGCCGAGCTCTGCACAACCGGATGCTCTGATACCGCTGTTTTGTTATTACGGAAGTAGCCTGTTTGGTTCAGTTGCGCTCTAGAAACAAAAAGTTCTGCCACCTAGTGGTTTGAAGTGTAATGACTCGATAAATGCCTTTCCTGTGTTTCCTCATTAGCTGTTGGAAAGAACGGAGCAAGTACACTTCCCGGCCAAAAAAAAGTGGCTGTTTGGATTTTAATAGGCAAATACTTAAGAGTCTATGGATGAATCATTATTACAGTGATTATTATGTTTCTAGCATGCATGTTTGGCACCGGTTCTTTTAACCCTTAAAGTTGGTGTGTGCAGCTTTTCATTTCATAAACAACAATGTAGGAAGACACATCATGGCCATATTCCAGGATGACAAAGTCAAGATTCATCAGGCTCAAACTGTGAAAGAATTGTTGGGAGGGAGCATGAAGAATCATTTTCACACATGAATTGGCACCTCTGAGTCCTGAACTTAATTTCATTGAAAGTCTTTGGGATGTGCTGGAGGAGACTTTACAGAGTCACCTCTTGCATTGTCAATACAAGATCTTGACCAAAAATTGATGCACTTCTTGATGGAAATAAATGTTGTGGTGTTATTTCCATCAAGAGGTGCATCAATTTTTGGTCAAGATCGTGTATTAGATTCTTAAATATTTGCCTATTAAAATCCAAACAGCGACTTTTTTTTTTTTTTTTTGGCCCAGCAGTGTACATAGCTATTATATAAAAATGTAGAGAGTCTAATTTTAAGCCTGGCATATTATAACGTCTATATAATCGTATTATCATTTACTTCCAATGTATGGACTAAAAGAAGAAAAAAATTCTCAAAATTTCCTCAAAAGAAAGTCATAGAAAAAAAGTCATTCGTTTGGAAAGGACATGAAGGTGAGTAAATAATGACAGAGTTTTAATTTAGTGGTGAAATTTCCCTTAATATTGTATTTTTTGTACAATTTGTGTGAGATCAAACAATTGATTGAAGACCCCTGGCACATAGGACTCGAAAACTCTCTCACTTAAAATCTACAAAATGTAATTTCTTATGTTTTTCCTTTTCATTTTACCATGAAACTATGGAACAGGCAGTTTTTAAACAGTGTCAGAGCATTAACACCTTTGAAATTACATAAAAGGTATATGGATGGCCTACTGAGAAATAAAGCTATAAATCCACCTGAAAGCCGAACAAAAGATATCTAGTAAACTCTTGTGAAAAAGTGAGGACTGTCGTTGAGTTAACGATCAAACTGTCTGCCACCCATCTGCTTCACTTACACCTGCTGATTCTAAATTGGTATGAGCAAACAAAGATAAGAGGAAGCAAACCTAATAACACTTCTCACTGTCCAAAGGTTGTAGAAGAGATGTACGAGATTCAATAAAAGCAGGACACTAAAGAATTAGGTTTCAGTCATATGTTGGTTGAAACCTTTAAATCAGATACAAAATACACAATTAAATGTAGGAAAATACATAATTGTATTTATTTTGTCATACAGCCATTTTGTCAGTGCATAATATAGTACAAAGCACAAAATCAGTCAAATCAACAAAAATAGTACAAAATGTAATTCAATTGTAAACATTTTCAATAAAAAACACCAAAGTCAAAAATGAATGTTTCAACAGGAGAGAAAAACAAAACTTCGCTTAGGCAATGCCATATGGTTGAATATCCTCTTCTGTAATCTGTCAAAATAAAACAAGAAAATGTTATTTAAAAAATCTCTCTCTCCAAAAGTGTCTGATTGCTCAAACCCACATTTTTGTGCTTTCATACAGTTTTTAAATACTTCATTTTGCTATACATTTTTTTTTATTGTCCTCCACACAGTGTATACCTTCTTTACAACAATGTATGCAGAATCAAATTATAAGTTAGGCCTATATCAGGTGGTAAAAAAAATCTTCATATCATACATTAGCAGAATTAATCTGAATGTTCACTTAAATATGAAGATAAATCTGTCATCTTTTACATCGCAGGTCTCCTCTGCTGAACTGAGCTATTGTAGGTTTCATGGTTGATGTTTAACAGAGTGATCTGCCCTTACTTGTGATGCAAATACTTCCTCAAAGTCATTTCTTTAGCATGTTTTCTATGCCTTTATAACCACTTTTCATTCCACGCCAATTATTAAATCAAGAATAAGTGATGACACAATCAAATATTTAAAAACACACACTTTTGAGTTGCTTAAAACAATTAATTTCAAACATGAATCGATAAACTGCTGAAGTTGGCATTGTTGTTATGTCTATTATTGATACAATACAGGCAATCAAACGTAATTAAATTGTAATAACCTGTATGGTTCATATGGCCTGTGTTTCTGTCACTGCCTCAGACACAGTGCTCACATTATCCTGAGAGGTCATTGCAAAAGTCACTGGTACTTGACCGCCTTCTCTTCTGTGCGTTGCTTGACCGGGAACTGCCCCTTGACCTCGAGTTCCCCCATTTCTCCTGAAAGAGTTTCTGATTCCGCTCGAGAGGCGACTGGAGAACCTCCTGACAACCCCAGCCAAACCTCTGCCCTTCTTCAGCAAACCCACATCATCCTCAAGCTCCTCGGGGGGCACCTCAATATTACCCGTGTACCAGAAAACCCACCAGATGAGACTCAGGAAAATGATGATAGCGCCTGCATATATCAAAAAGTCATAGAAAAAAAATTCCCCAAACACGCCAAGCAATAATATGATGAGACCAAGAACGTCGAAAACCACCGCGAGCCAGAACGCGCAAGAACAGCGCCCGAGACCGCCCGGCGCTGCCTCCATCTCCAAGGTGTTTTTATGGTTATTTTGGTCGTTTGGAGCTGTTGAATCGCTTTTTTGACAAATCAGCCGCCTAAATGAAGCGTTTGGAAGGGTTTTTAAAGTGTTTTCGTTTGTTTCATAGCCACAGGTAAGCAGCGCGAAGGAAGGAGCTCTCCGTTGCCGCTTCACCTGGAAGGGAGTGGCATAGAGCTGTGGGTGCGTCTTATCTACAGACTCACCTAGACACCAGAGCCCAGTGCTGCCCCGAGTGTACGACACAACACTCGTCCATATAGGCGACTGTGGGCCTTCTTCAGGTATGCTAAATGTAAACACTTACAGTACACTTTCAAGTATAGTATAGTATAAGCGTGGTTTCTGAATCCTTCTTTTTTGGATGGCAGTGGGGTTTTTTCAATATACAGATTTTCAGTGAAAATGTAATAATATATTAACAATTTATTAGAAATAAATACAATAATTAATAAATATTTTATATATATGGTATATATATGTGATAAGTGTCAGAATCTTTTTGCCATTTTGTATAATCTCTTTAATATTTGTGTGTTTATTTATTTGTTTTTGATAGTAGAGGCTACCAAGCTTAAAATCTTATCAGGTCTGTGTTTCCCAAAAGCACCATGTGGTAACATGATCAACTTGGGCTCAGGATGCTTTTGGGAAAACCCTGGACTGTCTTGCTACTCCCAAACAGCTAAAAAAAAATGCTTTAAAAAAATGCATATTTAACACACAGATTTAAAACAGATTTAACACGTTTAAAAATTGGGAAAAATTATTTTTTAGAATCCTTAAGTTTAAATAAAATGTCCTTCAAAGTCTTGAGCAGGGTTGGGGAAAGTTACTTTTGAAAGTAATGCATTACAATATTGTATTACTCCCTAAAAAGTAACTAATTGCATAATTAGCTGCTTTTTTATGCAAACTTTGCAAATGTTTTTATTACTTTTGCATTACTTTTTCTCATCTGGGCTGAGCTTGCTTGGTTGGTTTTTTTAATTAAAAAAAAAACCCTGATATTTTTGGCAAATGTATATATCACACCAAAAGTGAAATGAATAAGCCTCAGCCTCATTTCAGCTGTGCTGCCATTCTGTAGCACAGAGGAATAAAATAAAATAATTTCATAATAAAATTACTTCAGCAAAAAAAAAAAAAGATGAAACAAATGTCATGTTTATCTAAAGTCATGTCAAGTATGGTTAAATTGGATCATCAAATGTCAGCAGCAAAGACATTGGTTAATAAAGTGAGATTAAATACATAAAGTATATTTGTGTAATTGAACATATTAAATTATTGCAAGTTTTTATTTTGAGTTTGCATTTCACTGATTTTATTCATTTTGAGGAACACTGAATCTGTTTTTGTGCAAGTGAGATGAGTAAATGCTCACATTTAGTCTAGAACTACAATAACCATCATGTTTACACACAACGCCTCTGCACTTACTCACGATTCCTCACATGGGGACAGAAGAGGTGTCAGTCAATAAATGGGAAAACAAAGTAATTTGTTGATATTTTCTAGTAAATGTAAAAGTAATGCATTACTAGTTACTTGAAAAAAGTAATCTGATTACATACACTGGTCCTGAGTGTAAAAAATTATTTAACTTGCTAATGCAACCAAGTGGTGCATATCATGCAAATTGTAAATTCTAAAAGTATTATGGCAACTTGTTATAAAAACAAACCTGAATGAAACACTTTTAATGTTTATTCACACCCTTCTTAATTTGTCTAAAATATCATCCATTTTCAAACCAAAATAAAAAAGCATTTTTGAAACTAATATGCCAAAGGAATGACATGCATGTACCTAATATAGAGGATTTTTGTCAACTGTTATCAGAGGTCATACATAGAAGACAGAGCGCGCACAGCAGACATTTTTGCCCTTCCAAGATTAGCAAGTGTGTGATCCTGCCTAATCCAACACAGACAATCAGTACCGGAAAAGCTGTTTATCTGTTACCCAGCATCACCCTCAATATCTGATAAAATCTAAATTAAGCTGCTGCGTTTCACAATTCTGCATGGTTAAATACCTCACCTCTCACATACACTTTCATAAAACAGAAACTTTACAACTCATCTACAAACAATCTGATTTAACTAAAATACATTGTGTAAACTGCAGAAAGCAATATATAATCACAATAAATATTTTTAATAATATACAAATCTTTTGATCACTGCATCCCTTATGAATAAATGTGCATGTTATGTAAACCTTATGAGTTTCTCTTTGGAAAGATAGTCATGTTTAAAAAAAAAAATGCATAGTGTCCTTTTTTTAAAAAAAAATTTCAATAAATTAATAAGGTATTTGGGTTAAATGGCAACCTAATGTCAGAGCTGGATCAAGGGACTGAGGGGAACTGGGACATAAATGTCACAAGACCCCTCCAAACCACGCAGCAACACTATGCAGTAAAATTTATAAAGACACAATTAATTTCCCTTCCATATAAACAAACTGAATAACATAAAACTATACAAAATAAAGTGTTTTTTTTTAGCATAAATATAAATAAAAGTTGTGCACACGTTAATTATAAGTTAATTTAATATAACTTTTAATAAGATCATAATGTGACAAGATTTATAAACACAGCCTCAATACAGTACCATTGTGGGACAGAACTGTCCAACCGCAAAGGCACAAAGTTGTTCATGTGCGCCACTGTATCTCTATTTCTCCTCGTCGGTACTGCGAGGTAGAAGCCGTTTTTTGGGGGCCATGACCCAAGCTAAGGCCACTGCTGCTGTCCCATCCCCACTCTGTCGTGAGAAACATAAGAACGTGGCCCACAGGAATGCTGAACAGCCCATAAATGCTGTCCTCAGATAGAGAGGCATCAGAACAAAATTCAGAAACTGCAAGAAAATACAGATTATTCAACATAAATAGTCATAGGATGAGAAAAATGAACAATTCAAAGCAAAGGATCAAGCAGTATTTATGGCATGGCTATCTGTGTATATATGTTATGTGGTGAGAGAATTACCTGCATGAATGGCCAGTACATTAGTCCAGTCTGAAATGTGAAAAAATATATTGAGACTATTAACCATAATGAATCCTTTAGACTTTTTGGTCTTTAAATATTACACTCAAGTCACGAGTTCAACACATTAAAGGGATAGTTCACCCAAATATGAAAATTCTGTCATTATTATTAACATCATTTACTCACCCTCAACCTGTACGATTGTCTTTGTATTGTTGAGCACAAAAGAAGCTATTTTAAAGAATGTTGGTTACCAAATGTTTTCTGGGTTTTTTCATATGCTACGAATGGGGACTAAAAACTGTTTGGTTTCCAACGTTCTTCGAAATATCTTCTTTTGTGTTCAAAGGAACAAAGAAACTCATAAAGGTTTAAAACAACATGAGGGTGAGTAAATGATGACAGAATTTTCATTTTTGGGTGAACTATCCCTTTAATACACTATTATACATGTTATAATGCTTAAGTTAATAAAATGTATATATTAGGATTTTAAAAGAAAACAATGCCAAAATCTTGGCTCAAACACACAAGGTAAAACCCTCGATGGATTTTTCAACTACCATATTTGATGTAGACATTGATGAATTATCCTCTGTAAAAGAGGCTGATCATGGGCTGGTAAAAGATGACTTCCTTTTGGTGGGTCATCAGTGGGCCTACCTTGTATGTATTAAAAAACTTTTCTCGCCAGTCTGCAAATATGTCCTCTTTGCCCTCTAAGAAACTCACACCTGTTAAGACAGAGAGCTGGGTGACTACAATAGAACAATCAAACAAGTGTAATATAGGTGACTGAGTTGGTATATTTACCTGTGTAGAAGACACTGGTCGCCAAAGGTGAAGCAAAGGTTTGGTCCAAAAGCAGTTTGCGGAAAATCATACTAGCCGATCTTCCCGGGAAACGATGTTCTAAGGCTCGTAACCAGAAGTAATTGAAGTTACCTTGGAAACTCAGAGCAACAATCGCCACGTTTCTCGTGTGCCTCCAGTCCATCTCATCTCTCTGCGCGATGCACTGATGGACGAAATCCCCACCGGCGAACAGGCATCCGTACAGAGTCACATTACTGATCCAAGGCAATACCTTTGCTCGTTTAAAAAAAGATTTTCTCATGTTCAACAAAACGACAAACTGTTGTATTCTGTAACCTTTGTAAATGATGTCGAAGGGCACAAAGCAAAACGGTGACCGGACATTGACGGACGGCCGCAGCTAAGCTCATAAAATGACCTTTAGTACAAGTCAAATATTCAATTAATCTCTTTTGTTTCTAGTCAGTTTGGTTCAATAGCTATATTTAGAAGGCACAGTAAATTTACAGGTTTGACAGCTCATTGTGACTCTTGGTGAACATCCTTCGGAAACATTACAAGATCATTACAAAGCACTGCCAATTAAAACACTTTTGGTTTAGTCCATCTTCTTTAACTTTAAAAGGGACAGCAATGCAAAAGTAAGATTTACGGTTCAATAATCCATTTAGCAATTAAATTAAAAGGTTCCAGCGCGCGTTCATACAGTGATCAGCAGTTTCCCGTTACTTAGTCAGATGCTCAAATCCCACATTAATCTGCCCGCGCGCTCCTGCGCGTTCAAGGGTGGCGCGCTTTGATCTGATCTGTATGTAATAAAGATCGGCCGCGCATACTCAGCAAGACCAGTCACCAGATCTTTATGTTCGTGGTGCGATCAACGTTTACTGAGACTTTTAATGCTTGAAATGTTAATATTTCATATGCTTTAGAGGAAAACTGAAAATATGACACTCATGTTTTCTTTTTCTTTTTTTGGTATTGAGATATTCTTATTTAGGCTACCTGTAGCAACAACCATGCACTTAATATGCACAAGCTTCCCAAAATGTTTATTTTTTAAATATTTGCTTAATGCCTCAGGTTTTGCATATCCTGTCTGATTCCTGAACGAATCGTTACTTTGTGTTGGATCTTTTCAATGAATCAGCTGAAGAGTCTGCTCCGAACATCTCCGATTCGTAATGAAAAATGGATTATTAAACACCCGAATAACAGCAATAGTTTTATCCACACAACGAATCTAATTTGTTTTTGGTAAATAGTAGGTATTTTAATCAATCATGCAAAAAATAAATAAATAAATAAATCAGTGTTTAAAAAAAATTAAAAAACAATTTCCAAAAACATTTCAGCCATTTTGGTTTTAAATGAGTTTTTAGGAGCTCAATCATAGCTACAACAAATTGAACTTGGACACGTTAATTTTATTTATTTGGATTTAATCATAAAAGCATGTGATTGCTACGCCGAGATGTCAGAGACCACGTGATGACGCAAAAGAATAACTGTATCAGGGTTTTCGAATCTTTTTTTATTTGATGTTTTGCAACGAACTGTTCGAACGAACCGATTCGCGTTGGAGTCCACGCGCTACACTGCATCATTGCATGTCTTTGCATTACACCTAAACCAAGAAGCTCACGCACACTGTAAAGGGGGCGTGTGTTTAGGCTACGTCAGCGCTGCCAGCGTGGAGCGGCATGACACCAGGAAGTAACAACTGACTATACAAATAACCAAGAGAAAGGGTACGTGAGGTGGATTCTTTTGCTTTTTGGATTTGCTTACCTAAAATACGCAGCCCGCGACAACACACAGGGACACAGACAGTCCCTGCAACTGGGTTTTCAACATTGCATGGATAAGCCGCCCGTGAAGGTAAGGTAGAACAGTGCGTATCATTCCCTGAAGGTCTCGCTCGCGCATTTGAGGAAGCTTATTCACTGTCATTGCAATAGGGAGGATGATGCGGAGCTCTGCCGGAGTCATTAAAAGCCACAATCGACTATTTGCTATTAGTGCATAAAGCTTGATACCCACTGTCCTTTTTTTTTTTTTTAATGTGAAAGTGAAATTGAGGTTTTAACAGATGGTGGTCTGCAAATCACAAAAGATGGTGGTCTGCAAACCGCTTCCATGTAGAAAGTTTAATTGAAAATATCTCAAAACTGAAACAGTCACAAACCAGTTGTGTTGCAAATTCAAGTGTTGTGTTAGAGCAGGATGCGCACGAGATAATGAATCGAGCCGTGTCATCCGACAGGTTTTCATACCCTGAATTTCAGGAATTATACGTGTAGAACAGAGAAAGAGCAACCTGACTAATTTTACACAAGTTGGCACATTTTACAAAAAAGAAGAAGCGTTTATTAAGTCTACAAATAGTATTTGTATTATTTAATTAGTGTATTATGCTGTTAAAAACGCTCTATTTTCACAAATGGACATAGGCCTGGATGTTTTCCTTTTTTTCTCTCAGTGAAAGTGCCCTACAGGTGAAATATGAGTTTTGTTAAAGCCTGAGGAATCATTTTATTTGATGTGACAAGAAATGTGATATACAACCATCAGTCATCAAGTTTGCTAGCTATCCAGTTTTTGCTATGCCTTTCAAGGATAGCTGTATACATTTTACTGTGTAATTGTAGATGATGGACCCTACACTTGCTGAGATGGGGAACCATCTTTCTGATGCCATGAAGATTTTAGAAAGTGGAAAATTGTAAGACCATTCACATTACAATATTTTCAGTATTTGTTTTTATTACATTTAAACTGCTGTTCACTACTAAGCTATCTTTATGATATGTTTACAGTACGTTTTACATATAACTTGTACCTTTGACTAACTATAACGTTGTGTGGATTTATTCAGGGTATCTGAACAAGGCAAAGAAAGAAGAAAGTTGAGTTGGAAAGACATTCCAGGACCCTTACAAGGAGAGTGAGTGGGACTCTTATATTGTAAATCACATTTTTACATTTACTGTAATTCTGTCGGTGTATTTATAAGGTATTTTATGGGGTTTAAAGTCAGTGCATATCAGCTATATTCATAAAACATTTCAAAGTCTTTCTTTTCTTCTTTCTTTTTCCATATATTTCTGACAGTGGACAGGATGTTGTCAGCATACTCCAGCTAGTCCAGAACCTGATGCATGGAGACGATGACCAGCAGGGTCACCGGTAGGTCACCGCATTATGGAGCTGCTTGATTTGTAGTCCTAAAACCAAGAAACAAATTCCTTGCGTTTTCAGAATAGCAGTTTTCAATTTATACACTACTGTTCAGTGTGTGATCAGTAAGATTTATTTTTGCTCAGGTGCTTAATTGAAATAATGCTCAATTTTAATAAAAGTAATTAATACTTTTATTCAGCCAGGGTGCATTAAATTGATCAAAAGTGACGGTAAAGGCGTTTATAATTTTACAAAAGATTTCTATTTCAAATCAATGCTGTTATCTTGACCTTTCATTCATCAAAGAATCCTAAACAATTATGGTTTCCACAAACAATATTAAGCAGCACAGCTGTTTTCAACATTGATAATAATAATAATGTTTCTTCAGCAGCAAATTGGCACATTAGAATGATTTCTGAAGGATCATGTGACTCTGAAGACTGGAGTAATGATGCTGAAAATTCAGATTTGACATTACAGGAATAAATTACATTTTAAAATATATTAAAATAGAAAACTGTTCATTTAAATTGTAATAATATTTCACAATATTACAGTTTTACAGTGTTTTTGATCAAATTAATGCAGCATTGGTGAGCATATAAGACTTCTTCAAAACATAAAATAATCTTACAGATCTTTTACAGACAAACTTTTGAATGGTGGTGTAAATAAAAAAAACTAAACAGAAAAGTCTCTTCGAGTAATGTGAGTCAAAGGCCTTTTTTTACTCATTAACCAAACCTGAATTAGTCTTGGGGTTGGTCTACAAGTTGATGTTACAACAGAACGGCTCCATTATATTGCACCGAGAGCATATGTAAACCCCTCTGTGTGGTGTGATAAAACTATAAATGTCTGTTTAGCAGGATGCAGTATGTCGGAGAGCAAGGACACATGGCTCTGTTGGGACACAGTCTGGCCGCATATATCTCTGTCCTGGAACGAGAAAGATTGAGAAAGCTGACCACCCGCATCCTGTCAGATACCACTCTCTGGCTCTGCAGGCTTTTCAAGTATGTTCAAGTTCTCCTGTGGTTTCAGGGGATTTTATTCTCCCTGTCATACAAACACTTTTAAGTGATTAAGTGAGATTTATGTTAGAGCATTAATAATGGGCTCCACCTTTGGTTCACCTTAGCTAATTGTATTGGCAGTGTCTTCACTTGAAAAGCTTAGGAGGCAAAACATTGAGCTTTTTATGATAACAATGTCTTAATGAGTGGACAAGGGGAATCTTTGACTTAGTCTGTTTTTCCAGTGCGTTCTTGTTATCAATTGACACAGATGGTTCATTCTTTGAAACTTTGGTGATTTTTAAAGTAAAGTATTGTATGGTTTTAAAATTTCTATCAAATGTTTTGTTTAAGAATGCTCTGATATTTTGCCTAATACCAATAAGCAAATAATTATTTCATGTAATGTCCAGTAAGTTATATTAAAATTATATATATACTTTTGTCAAAATATATAAAAAAAATTAAATAAAAAAAACTGCTACTAGGGAATTTAGGNAATTTAGGTATGATGTACAGTGTAAAAATGGAAATTAATCTTTTTGCTAAATATTAAAATATTTGAATGAATTATTTTTTGTAGATATGAAAATGGCTCCGCATATTACCATGAAGATGACCGCGAGGGGCTGCTGAAGGTGTGTCGGCTAGTTATTAATACTCATTATGAGGAGTACGCTACAGAGGGCTTTACAGTGCTGAGCTCTAAACATCCTGTGATTTACCAAAGTGCTGCATGCAGACCTGGCCTGGGACAACATCTCTGCAGTCAGGTACAATGTCACCTCCACTTCACTTGTCTATGCTGCAGGATATGAAGTGTTTCACATTACCACACTGTATTACAAAATGTGTGTGTGTGCGCGTGTGCGCATGTTTTTGTGTAGTGGTGGATCAGACAACTTTTTTTTGTTTTCTTTTCAGCTAGGACTGCCTCTGTCAAGTCTTTGCACTGTGCCCTGTAACACCATGTTTGGCTCCTTGCACCAAATGGTAGGAATTTCTTTTTTTTGAATACTGAAGGGAATTATACCATACCGTTCAAAAGTTTGGGCTTGGTAAGATTTTTCAAAATGTTTTTGTCAATTTATTTGATCAAAAATGCAGTAAAAACAGTAAAATAATTTATTTCTATTTTAATATATTTTATAATGTAATTTATTCCTGTGATGCAAAGCTGAATTTCCAGCATCATTACTCCAGTCTTCAGTGTCACATGGTCATTCAGAAATCAGTCTAATATGATGATTTGATCCTCAAGAAACATTTTTTATTATTATCAATGTTGAAAACAGTTCTACTGCTTCATATTTTTGTGGAAACCATGATACATTTGATCAGGATTCTTTGATTAATAGAAAGTTCAAAAGAACAGCATTCATTTGAAATAGAAATCTTTTATAACTTTATAAATGCCTTACTGTCACTTTTAATAAGTTTAATTTATTCATGCTGAATAAAAGTATTTCTTTAAAAAAATCTTATTGATCCCAAACTTTTGAATGATAGTGTACATTTAAGAACAAATTAAACCAAGTAAAAGAAAAAACAAGGAATTTGCCTTAGTGGACATGCAAAACAGTGCAGACAGAAACTCTCTGTTCAGAAATGTGCAAATAATGAAACAGTGTTGATAAAATGAATAAAAGATGAGTTATATAGTGTTTTTCTCTTTACAGGATGTTGCATTGCTTGACAAGCTCATCAAAGATGATCGCGAATCAGGGAAAGTTCCACTGCTGTTGATAGCGAATGCTGGTCGGTTTGCTATAAGACCTTATTTATTCAAGCAGCTTAGTTTTTTGAATGCATTTGTTGATATTCAGTTTTGCAGGCGATCATTAAAATGTAGTTAATCTCTCAGGAACGCCAGGTGCAGGTCACACAGACAAACTCAGTCGCCTGAAAGAGCTCTGCGCTCAGTACGACATGTGGCTCCATGTGGAGGGGTTGGTATCAGCTGGTTCTGTCTCTTATTGTAGTTCCTCTTTTGAGTTAAAAAAAACACCACATATATACATATAAATAGATTTGAGATTTTATCTATGTTGTGAATATTTATTGTTGTTTAAGTTGACATTCTGTGGTGTTCTTTTCAGGGTTAATTTGGCAACGCTTGCTCTTGGTCAGGCCTCCTCCGCTGTCACGGTATGTTGTGGGTTTTTTAGCACTCAAATGCATGCATTTGTTTCCTGTTGTCCAGAATGTGCTCTTATTTTCTCGGTCTCACTATCAAGGCGGCCACCAAGTGTGATAGTATGACTTTAACTCCAGGCCCGTGGTTGGGTCTGCCGGCTGTGCCTGCTGTCACTCTTTACAGACATGAGGATCCGGCATTGGTAAGTTGAACCGTTTCTTTAACTACCAATCGTCATTACACAGCACATCATATGGAAATGTAATCCAGAGTTGTGATCATACAGTGTGCAAATGCCTCATGCTGTTTGTCCTCCCTGCCGGTTGGGGGCAGTCTCTTGCAGCAGGTCTGACCTCCAGCCAACCGGTGGAGAAGCTTCGGGCTTTGCCTCTCTGGCTGTCCCTTCAGTACCTCGGGCATGATGGGATTGTTGAGAGGATTAAGCATGCCTCACAGCTAGTGAGTACCCTGCCAGCTTCATTTAGATAATCCCATGCACTTGAGTGGGCGTAAAGTACTAAAGTAAACCCTACAAGAATTGCTCTGACCTTGTTGGGAATTGTTCTGTTTCCCTGTAGAGTCAACAGCTTTTGGAGCATTTGAAGACACTGGCTTCAATAAAAACCTCGGTAGGTGAACTTGTCTTGATCCATTCAGATGTATGCCGGTACAGAGTATTTTAGAGTTACACCACAGTCCCCACAAATAAGTATGTGAATTGAAAAGTTTCTGAAGCTTCTGTCTATCAATATTTCCTCTGTCCTGAGTTGGTGTTGCTCCATCTATTTAATGTTCTGTCTTTACTCGCCCCATGTTGTTCCAAACCCATATGAATTTTTCTTCCATGGAACACTTGAGGAATTTTCACACTTTTAATATTAAAAGTAGTTCATTTGAACATCTAAGTGTGCTCAACTGTACTATTTTGAGACACCATGAATATGAACTAAAATGTGCTTTTAACATACTATCATACTAACTAAAAATGTTTTAGTTACCACTTGTAGTACACTTGAACCCATCTTTCATACAGAGATGGGTTCAAGTGTACTACAGGTGGTAACTAAATAAATTTTTTTTAATACAGAGATAGTGTGTTAAAAGCACATTTTAGTTCAAATTTTTTTAGCACATTTTAAATGTACTTTTTTTTCACCTGGGATGGTCTGTTGTCACACAAAACTATCATATGGCAGTGTTGTTATTGTTAACTAAAGGTAAAACTATTAAAAATCATTAATTGAAATAAAGCTATAAATATTAGAAAAACTTAAAGGTGCTCTAAGCGATGTCACGCGTTGTTAGGCCAAAACATTTTTTGTCACATACAGCAAACATCTCCTCACTATCCGCTAGCTGCCTGTCCCCTGAACACACTGTAAAAAAACCCGGTCTCTGTAGTCGCCACAAGCTCCAAAAACAAACTGGTGCAGCCTGGACCACGAAACATAATAAATAGTGCTCCAGCCAATAACCGACAAGAATGATTTGGGGGTGGAGATTTGGGGTTAGTGAATGCGTTACTATCAACAAACTATTTTATCATTTATCTAGACTTCTAATTAAAACATACTTTTTTATTTAAAAGTACATCAATTTACTCACAATGAGCGTGAAGTAGTTGGTTGAGCCATCGTTACCACAGCAGCGTCAATACGCAAGTTACTTCCATTTTAAATGCGCGTTCATGACTGTTTCAGGAAGCACGGAGGGGAGGGGAGGGGGAGGAGGGAGGGTCTAGATAGCCTCTGTTTTGTTTGACAACACTTCGAACGTCAACAGGAAGTTACTCCACCCAGGATCGCTTAGAGCACCTTTAACTTTAAATAAAAATTAGAAATGTTGCTTTGCAAACTACCTGAAATAAAATGTTTAAGTTGAAATATTAGTAATGAAAGTTAAATAGAAAAAAAAATTAAAAAAAATAAAATTACAAGCACATAAAATTACCAAAACTTAAACTAAATTAAAACTAAAAAAGCTTACTCGAAATATTTAAAAATGCTATAATTGTATATAAATAAAACTCAAATAACTGTGTTGTATGGCTTCCGAAGGCATAAAATAATAGCACATGAGTTGACTACTTTTAAGATACCTTTATTGTGCTTTTTTGATTTTGGAGTTCGACAACCCCAGTTCCCATTCACTTTCATTATATGGGAAAGAGCAGTCACGATATGCTTTTAAATATTTACCTATTGTGTTCCACGGAAGAAAGAAAGTCAAACAGGTTGGGAATGACTTGAAGGTGAGTAAATGACCAACTCTTCATTTTCTAGTGTACTATTCCTTTAAAATCTTGATCTCGTTTAAAACCATACAATATCACAGTGCTAAAATATGGCAGCTGAAAATTAATCTATCAGCTACGTTTTGTAGATATTTTTTTTTTATTTGCAAATTTTGTTTCTAAATGTCAGTGGCCCACTTTTTCCTTTCAGTCAGAGAATCTAGGCTAAAATCTTAAAAGCAAACACCTCTGTTCTGTGTCACCACCATTAGGATATCCTTGACAGTGAGGTGTCTCTCCTCGAGGCTTTGCGCATGGTAAAGAGCAGAGTGTTCGTCATTTGTATGTTGGCGATGTGGTTTGTGACCGTCAGCAATGTGTGCAGCTCTTATACTGTATACATAGTGTGTTAGTGAGCGTGGGTACCTTGGTTTCAGGATGTGGTGTCTCATTCCCGGGTCCCTCCCATCTCCGGGGGCTCGCTGCGGGACGTGCTGGGCTCTCTTATACTCTCTATTGTAGGTGGGACCAACCCTCTGCCTGCTTGATCCCACTCCTCCTCCCTTTCACTTGCGCTATTTCTCCACTGTTCCCTCCCTCACCATGTCCACCCATAAGTGCTGGTGCTCAGTATAAAGGCTTTTATTCATGTAAAGGCCTGCCAGTGCTACAGGCATGTGCAAACAACATTTAGGAAATGTCACTTCACAGAGCTTGATGACTTGTTGGGCATCAATGCTGGACCTCGCTTTAGAGCAATGATGAGCCATCATGGGAAATGAGCAGAATTCTTTAACATGGCCTTTGGGGGAGATGGAGCAAAATTAAACGGTGATGTTCCTGTGTGTAATACTAACACTCATCTTATAAGAGATTGTTCAGAGTAAAGTTATTTATACTTTAGCTGCAGCTATATAGCTATAACAGGAACCACGGTACAACATTTATTTAATGTTTTTTAGAGGCTCAATAAGGTCATTTGTTCATTAAACAAATCTTACATTTGTTTAAAGGGCTTAAGGCAGAAAAGGATCACTTGGATGATATTTTTAAGATTTTACTTTCTTAATTTATGTCTGTGGTGGTTAGACTTTTGTTCATGAAAATGTCCATTAATCATGAAGGAAGCATCATTTAATATTTATAATAATGGGCATTTTATAAGCTTAATTGCAAAAAAGGTTCCAGCATCGCATAGACATTCCAGCAGCACTAATGCATGACTTTAGGTCATGTGCCACATTGTCCAGATTGGCCTGTCGAACCTGTAACTAGCAAACAAAAAGCCTCTCCATGACATTGCATCACAACATTTAAACACTAAACCAGTTTTCACAATAACATGGTAGTGCTCACAGCATGACATTAAGGCCTTCTGTAATAAATGCTCAGATGTGTCACAGGTGTTTCGAGACCCCATCCCCACCCTCTGTGTCTCTCTGATGTTTGTAGGTGGATGATGAACTCAATTCTCCAGTGGTGGTGTTCAGGTTTTCACAAGACAGTGCTCGTAAGTTTCCTTTCCTTGGTTGTGTATATGGTTCTATATACACACATACATATACATATATATATAATCTGTAACAGCCAAAAACTCTAATTTTCAGCCTCGAGTGGTGGCTCAGTAGAAGGATATTTTGTGGGAGAGAGAGATATCCTTGATGCCCTTAACAGATGGGTAAATGCTTTTCTCACTAACAATATATTATAGGAAATGAGTAGTCTGTGAGCATGTAAGCAGAGCGACCTATATATACTGTAAATGCTTTTCGTACAAACGAGTGACCTGACTACTTTGATCTTATTTGTCAGTTGGGTGAGCAGTTGGCGCAGCAGGTTCCCCTTAGTGGTGTAGATGTGGTTGAGCTGGAAGATGAGGGCACATGTGTTCGTTTCAGCCCCCTAATGACTGCTGCAGGTAAGACATTTGGGAGATAATTAAAAATCTGGAATACTAACACAATGTTCAGGCCCAAGCCATATTGACTAAAGAACTGTTGCTGGAGACAAACTGGGGCAGAGCTTGTCTTATAATTATGTGGGTTAAACTAAGAATAATATATATTGTTGCTTGCAATAAAACTAATTTTGTCAGAATACATGTCTACATTTGAATGCCCATGAAAACAAACAAACGTATCATTCTGAGCATGGCAAGTGAAAGCTGTTTTCTTTGCCCAAAAGTTCCCACACATTTTTAACAGGCTTATGCAGTCTGGAGACCCAATTCATGTTACAGTGTTCATGTTGACAATGGTGGTGGTATGTGTGTGTAGCTCTTGGCACTCAGGAGAATGATGTGGCTGCACTGGTGGAGAAGCTGGGAGAGATTATTCCGGTGCTGAGCTGCACACTACGCTTCAGACAGGACTTCAAGGATGAGGTGCTTCAGCAAACTTTACTCTCATACATTGATGACCTGAGCTGGCCTGGTCTTGGAGTTGTGAGGTGAGACTCTGGAGTTAAACTCGAATCAATTTACTGGACATTTTACATTACGTTCATACATTTGACAGATGCTTTTACACAAATTGCATTTTATACATTTAGTGAGTTCTCTGGGAATCAAAAGCATGACCTAAACTGCCTTTGAGTTACAGGAACAAGCTACAGGATACATTGATCCTAATGTCAGATATTCCCACATTCTGAGAAAGAAGGAAACTTTCCTTATTGCATGTTTCCACAGTCCCTGACAGGTTCTTTTGTTTGTTTGTTTTTCATCAGATATGAGCCCAGAAACACAGACCTTGATGAAGAGAAGAGACAACAAAGGGTGGAGAAGATCAACAGTGAATTGCTTAAGAAACTGATGGAGCTTGATACAGACCTGGAGTTCTCTGGTGGTAAATGACTAATGGTCCCATGATTGGCAGTTGTAGCACTGCTTTTAAATTCACATGAATTTAAGAACCTCAAAACTCCTGTCTTGTGTCCAGGTCCTGAGTTTGGTGAAGAAACAAATTGCATATTTATTGGAATGGCAACAGAAGACCTGGATGTGGCAGAGCTGGTGGAAACTATAGGATCTGTTGGAAGAGACATTGAGGAAAGTGGAAAGGTATTCATTCATTTTTTGTTATTTATTCTGGACAGGTTTTTAATAATTTGACACTGAAAATCAGATAGAAATAATGCATCTGTTTGTGCCTAGTTGTTTGAGAATATGACTGAGGTTGTGAGAAGAGGCATTCAGGAAGCTGAGCTGCAGCTTCAAAAAGCAAATGAAGAGAAACTTATGGAGGAGGTAAGTGTATTTGTGTAAGTGGACAGTGGGGTCCAAAAGTCTGAAACTTTCTGCAAGTTCCTGCATTTGATTTCTTGGACAAATAAGTAAATATGGCCCTGTTTACATCTGGTATTAAGATGCTTTTTGGTCGATCGGATCGGAAGTGGGTGAGGGAGACACATTCCCATTTATACCTGGTATTTTAATCCGTCTCTTTTGTCCACTTTCAGCCACTTCTGCCCTGACTTCTTCGTGGGGAGGGTCTATGGGCGGATAAATGTATGGGCTTTTTCAGATATTTCGATCTAATGGATGAAATAAGCTCACGCAATTTGAACGCGAAAAGAGACGACGGGAAAACACACAAAGAGCAGCAGCTTTCGTTTTTGCTCTGATAGCCGCACGATCACAGAGAACAAAGTGAATGTGTATTTAGAAATCAGGAACGGTGAGAGAACATTGTGCTTGGTACATTTTCTTCTTCAAACCAAACTTGGGACTTTAGCCGACAAAGTTTAAATCCTGTCTGGTTAGCTCACTTTCCATAGTGTTTACACATTAGGTCAGTAGGCGGCCTTTTCTGGCTGTTTGACCACAATCAACCACATGAGCGTTTACACTACGAAACCAATCTGGTTGAATGCGTTTTCAACTACCTCTGGAAGTGGTTAAAAGTGGAAAAGCTCAAAAGGTTTTAGACCCCATTTACACCAATATTTAGTGCCGTCCACTTGTGATCCGATCAACCAAACTCATCTTAATACCAGCTGTAAACAGGGCCTATGTGACACTGATCATGTATCATGTATCATAATATTTTCACTAGTGGTGTCAAACATTTGGACCACACTGTATGTGTTCTATGTGTAATTTTTCTCCATTTATTTTTCAGGGTGTACTTCGACAAATTCCTGTAGTGGGCTCTGTGCTTAACTGGTTCTCCCCGGTTCAGGCCTCTGTCAAAGGCAGAACTTTTAACCTAGCTGAAGGTACATTTGTGCTAAAAATATATTTTCTGATGAAACTGTCAAGAGAACTTATAGTTGTCAGGTTTGTATAGTGTCTATTTTTCTCCATAGGTTGTCTGGACAGCACCGAGCCTGTTTATTCCATAAAAGCCCAGATGAATAAAGAAGCTTCCCCTGATTCCCCCAAGTCAAGCACCAAACGGTTTCCAGGTAACGGTAACATCTTGATCTAAAATCAGTGTGGCCCTAATGACCTGGTGTCCACAAAATAATTAAATCACATGTGGTCTTTAATTGATGTTCACAGAACTCTCAGGTTAATCATACCATGTGATTCACAGGCCAAAAACTCTTCCGGCGGCATGGAGCAGGCTCAGACTCTATCAGCGACACCAGCTCTGTCAGCCAGCTCGAAGAATCGTTCAGGGAAACGGCACATGTGCAGGCCACTGATGCGGATGAGGCAGAGGTCCCCCAGGAGCTTCCTGCGCACATACCGGAGGAAACCGCTTCCTCAGACCAGCGTGTGCCGGAGGGACAAGAGACAGAGAGTGTTGACACCCTTAGATAAGACCACTCCTAAACGGTTGCTCATGAGGTTTGCTCTATAAATCAGAGGAATATGCGTCCATGACCTTGATGCCTTTGAGCAAACCACTTTTGAAATTAAAAAAAGAAGCAGCTTTAAATGCAAATAACAAAACACTGGAATTTCATGAAAATAATGTCTAAATATATGTCCAAAACTCACATCCCTTATTGTTAGTTATTAAATAATCAATTGCACATTTTTTTAAATTTGGTTTATCATATATTATAGGGTCTCCTCACAGTTATTTATGTGCACTGCCAGTATATCCTTCCATTATGGGTGACAGTACTTTACGTTTTGATTTTGAACGTTTATCTTTGTCATCTACAGGCCTGTCTGACAGGTTTTTCTGATCCGTTTCAACACACTATTTACACAACGAAAGGGCTATTGTGGCCTTACCGTCATGATTATTAGTGTCAAAATGTCTTGTTTGCCAAAAGCTGGTTTTGTTTTATGTACTCTACATAGGCAGAGTTATAAGAAGGAAAGTTGATGCTTGAAGACTCATGCAGCTGTTTCTAATCAAATGATAGCCTTATTGCACTTTTATGTACAGAATGTCACACTTTAATCAGAACAGCAGAATATTTATTTATTCTATTAATAATTCTCTTGGAGGACATTAGGTTATTTAGAGACAAGAGTAACATTTGTTATGTCTAAAATAAGTTCAAATCAAACCGATACCCATCCAGCACTTTTGGCTTTACCAATAGTGACATGATTATTAGACTGTTCTCACTGTGAAGAATGTTTCAGAGATGTCTCTTTGAGTAATTGTTACAGTTTTTGGATGTTTATTATGGCTAAACATAATGTACTGAAATGAAGATCCGTATTTGTTGTTTACACCGATGTTAATTGTTTTAGCACACGGAAAGCATACTGCTACTGGGGAAATGATGTAGGTTCATTTAGTGTAGGAATATTGTGTGAATTATACATGAGAAGAAATTCATTACAGCTAGATCACGTCCATCCATATTTTTCTTCTTCTTTGTTTTGGGCATAAAGTCCTCTTTTCGTAAATGTGCTTCCTTACTGAATAATGTAATTGTAGATCTAGTCATCTCTTTCAAAATGATTCTGTCTTGACTGGTGCAATAAATCATTGGGATTTTCTTTGGGGGACATGAGTACTGACTTGAATTTTGTGTCAAAAGTAAAAATATAGTGGTTTTTATAATTACAATTTTATTTTACAATGAGCAAGTTATTATGTAAATGACAATAAAGAAAATCCTTAAATTAACACGATTTTTAGAGTTTTTTTAAAACTGCCGTGAAGTTGAATTTTTACATAATTTATGTAATCGGCCAAAACGATTTATTGCATTATCAAAGCCTATGAAAGTGACTTTAAAGTTTAGCTTCGAATAAATGTTTTAATATAGTTGGAGTGAACGGAAACTGTTAATTTAGTAGTTTTAAAGGAGGTCAGCAAACGATCGCGTTCATCCATAATGCGGAAATGTAGTTTTATCGTCAACACTGCTCAGACGCCTGTCGCGTTCTGTCAGAAGACAAACCACTACATTTCCCAGAGTTCCGCTCGCTATTGCTCCGCGAGGTCAGGCGAGTCGTCAGCGCACACGAGGACTCATTCCGAGTGCTTAGTCAAACCTCCCTTTCTCTCGCCTCTCGTTGAGAGACACCGGCTGTTTGATTTCAACCAAACGGGGGGAAGGCCACACGCCACTAACAGAAAGTTTTAACGACGCACGGGGTGACCTTAACAGCGGCTAAGGCCGGACACGAAAGTGATCGAGTCAGTGGCTTTAAAGTGTGTGTGGAACAGCTGTGTGGCAATGGACCCGATAGACACTGCCCCTGATTCCTGGGATCAGGAGGACGATGGCGAGGCCCAGGTCGACGTGCAACTTTCCAAGGCTCTTTCCACCACCCTAAACGTGGACGCCAAGCCGTTTGTCCCCAACGTGCACGCCGCAGAATTCGTCCCATCCTTCCGGCCGAAGGGCTCCTCGGAAACTGTGGAGTCAGCGGGTGAGTTCCCGGTTATTTAACGTCTGTTAGCCGCGTTAGCTGTTAGCCTCACACACGCTTGTTCGCATGAGCTTAGCATCGATGCTACATCAGAGTTACCGTCAACCGCTCGAAGCGGAAACGTGGCCAACGTGTAATATGGAAGTTAACAATCGGAAAAACTTGCTTGACGCGAATAAGAAGCTTTCGTTAACACGATAGTAACACTGTACCGTCTGTTCGTGCTAGAAAGTGAATACTTTGGGTGGAGACTTTGGGTGTAGGTGCTTGTGAAGCAATTTTAGCTTTATAACAGTATATTTCTGCCTCTAAATAAAGAGTTAAAAGTGTGTTCAATTAGTTATGCGCATAACTAGACAGTTAGCTGAAGCTGTAGTCATGTTAATGCCTTTTTATTGATACGCTTGAAGATGCTCTCGTTTGTTAGCATTGCAATATCATCATTACTGATGATCAGAGGCCTGGCGCTTCATAATCAACCAGCTTCTTTGCTTGCTTGATTGTTTGGGGGCTACTTTTTTTGACTGGGTTTTGTTTAAGGGTGGGGTTTGCGCCCTCCCCCCCCCCTGTCTTACTGCAAACATGTACCCTTAAGCATTGTGCTGTTGTGGTGAAACAATGAAAGTCAATTGTTTCCCTAATCCACTCGGATCATGACACGAGAAATGTTTCACCACCTACTTTTAGATTAAATACTGATCTACAATGTATTACCTTCCAGAAGATGGCTGATGTCAAAGCAGCTGAATGTTGCCACTACAGCCAACTCACCTGAAGCCTTTGTGTTACCTGTTGTATTTGAATACACTGTGTTTATAAGGTACACACTGGAGGTCTTCTTAGAAAGATCAGTGTAGCGTGTAATGGAGGTAAACGCAGTGATATGATCTGATCATTTAACTTTTCCAAGCTTATTTGCATTAAAAAAAAGCTGAGGAGACACTTTTTTTCAATAGTTATCTATTTAGAGAGATTTGAAAAATATTACATTTTACAATGGAGCTCAGGCTACAGATGTACTTCAACAATTCATGATCTTGTCAGAAAAAAACTAATTTGGACAAAAATACGGAAGTTTGTTGAAGGATTAGGATCCTATAACTTTTTTCTGTCTTGCCACATGTGGAAGATATGCCCTTCACACACTATTACATCGTGCAGTTTGTTGTCTGTGATTGTGTTGAATGTAGACATGCAATTTCCCTTTTAAGATAATTATTCTTTGTAACTAGACTGTCCTGTATAATTACAGCTGTAAAAATAAACATTTTATTTTCCTGCAGGTCCTGAAACAGATGCCAATGTGGAAGTGTCAGAGCCTGAGTGTAAGTAAATGCTGAGATAAACCACCACATTTTTCTTCACATCCTCATAATAATGATAATCATACAGATGACTCTGCATCTAGTAACTTGAGCGTGTTCATATTCCAGTTTCCAACAAGTTGTCTAGTATTTTTTGATAAACACCATAGCGATTTAAAAAAACCTGAATGGCTGTGTGGGACAAGTATAAATATTGTTTGACTTCCTTTCTGCTCTGACAAGCGGGTATCAGAAATGGAATGTTGCGTAGCACTTTGAGAACCACAGTATTTCTGCTTTTCTATTCCTGAGATTTTCTAAGCAATATTCCAATTTTGAGGGTGCTCCTATTGATTTGCAGCCGATCGATATTGACCGATAATTGTTTTAAATGGTTTGATCGGTGGTCTCTATAAAGATTGAGGAGATGACGCAAAACTTGCGAGACAACTTTTCTATGTGCAGCTAAAAATGCTTCGCTACATTCACTGGTCTTGTCTGGCAGTTCTACCAGGTGTCTGAAAAAGACAATAAATTTGAAACTCATTGCAACGACGGCAATCCTACAGCAATGACGGCAGGAAACTAGGGCGGTGTGATTTTTAGTGCATTTTCCTTCATAGCGGTGCCCTTTCGTTTCTCGTTAAATGCCCAAAATTAACATCCAAATCAGCAGTGATTGTAGTAAAATGCATTCTGCTGTTGCTAATCTGCAGGATGTACTCTAATGAAAAGAGTTAATAAAACTGTTTTAAGCTGAGAAAGAGATACTGTTCCTCAAAGCTGCTTTCTGTGTGAGTGGAACACGGGCTTCAATTTTGCATCTAAATGGTCAAATACACACACAAATATGTGAATATGCACGGTTTGGTGAGTATTTGCTTAAACACCATTGGTTATGTCTTAAGTGAACATAAACAGTTGGGAAATAAGTTGCATATGTAACTATATTAGATCCGTGCATTCGGTACTACAGTGACAGCAGCCTTATTTTTCACGACTGTTTATGTGAGTACTTGCCGAGATGGGTATAACTTTGTGTTTATGAACGTTTAAGTGCAAAAAGCCATGAAAAAGCACTCCGTTTTGTACTCGCCCACTTTTTGATTGGGAACTTTGTGCGTGCGCTCTGGGCATGAGCTCACAAAACACTGTCCTGCATATGATAAACTAGTAACCATGCAGCACTGGCCCGACTGGGCAAGTGACAACTCTGTACCCAAAACACGAGCGAAGGTCTTGTTTCGCAGCGTGCAGCTCGAAACAACGCATTGGTCCGAACAGACATGTGAAAATCAGACTAAATTTTTTCAGTTGGCTGTGTTGTTGTTCAAAATAAAGTTCAGGCACAATTATGTCAACATCATACACAGCAGTATTAGTCAAAAAGGAAATGACTGAAGTTGTTGACATATGACCAGCAGTAAGAGGGTAAACGGTATAAATGATAATGTTGGTTTTGACATCAGCTCCGCCCATGGAGAACGGTGATGCAGAGATGGCAACAGATGACACCTGGGAGCAGAAAGGGAGTGAGCCCAGTGAGGCGGAGGCAGAGCCAGGAGGCCCTGAAGGAGACGGGGGTCAGGCTGAAGAAGACTCACCTCAAGAGGAAGGAATGGAGGAAGAAGAAGTGCCAACACCTAAAGTAGCCCCTACACAGCCAAATGCCCCCAAGAAGGAACATGTTAATGTGGTCTTTATTGGCCATGTCGGTGAGTTTTTTTTTTTTTGTTGTTTTTTTTTGCCTATTTGATTTACCTGATAGACTGAGTCCAATGTCTGTGATGGACTGTGAAGGTTTTAACTCCTCTAGGACTTAATACTTTTCAGTTGATTCTTGTGAAAAGATTTTTAATGAAGCGAGACCAGATTTAGTTTTATTTTTATTTTTTTTCATCGATGATTAACTTTAAAAACCTTTAATAAATTGTTTTTATATATATATGTTGTTTTTTTCTGTTATTCACTTGTTTCTCGTTATGAATATAGCTGTGGTAAATTCTAAAATGGTGCTAAATTATACAACAAACAAACATGATTGCAAAGTAACTTCCTACCATTTCTTTACAGTTTGTTGCATTTTGTCTTTAGCTTCCATTTCAGCTTCTTAAAGTGAGTAGTTCCAGTAACTTCACAGGTTCATTCGTCTCATTTGCTGGAATAGTTTTTGCACTTGGCTTTAAATTGGTTGGATTTGTTATAGAACCACTTTATTATTAATCAGTTACCATCAAGGCAACTCAGTTCATGCATCTCAGGAGCATCATGGGGAACATTTTTTAAATGTCTTTGGAGAACTGTGAATTGGCCATCTTTATCTGTCCTGGCCTCACCCTACCTTTTTCTTATCTCGTATTCCTCCAGATGCTGGCAAGTCAACTATTGGAGGACAAATCATGTGAGTTGATAATTTTGACACTGTTTTAGCAGATATTGTTGGGTTTTCCATCCCCTGTTTCTGATAGTCTTGCCTGCTTGCCTTGCTTGTCCTCTACAGGTATTTAACAGGAATGGTGGACAAACGAACTCTGGAGAAGTATGAAAAAGAAGCCAAGGAGAAGAACAGGGAAACTTGGTAATTAGCTTAGTTGAGTTAATTTACCAGAACATCTGGTGGGTAGTCAAAAAAAGATTCCCTCCAAACATAGCTGAATCTTGTAAGACATCAATACTTTTTGTGCCTAGAGGTAGTCTGATTTACATAGTAAATGTTTTTTCTCAGGTACCTCTCCTGGGCTCTTGACACAAACCAGGAGGAAAGAGACAAAGGAAAGACTGTGGAAGTTGGACGTGCTTACTTCGAGACAGAGAAAAAGCACTTTACCATTCTGGATGCACCAGGCCACAAAAGCTTTGTGCCCAACATGATTGGTGGTGCTTCACAGGCCGATTTGGCAGTGCTGGTGAGTCATAGTGTTGAATAGGCACTGAAGGACTGCCATGAGAAATATCCACTCATGCTACCTGCAATTAAGAAAATCCACATGGAAAAACCCTCTCCACTGCTGACCTGTGAGCAGATCGGATGTGGTTACAGTAGAGGGCGCTGTTTGAATACAGATGCCAGACTCAATAGGCGTTGACTGTCACTCAGAGAACAGAAACTGCTGTCTGTTTGTTTTTCCATTCACTTCAGTCCCTGTAGTAATTGTCATTATTTCTCTCTGAAGGTAATCTCTGCAAGGAAAGGAGAGTTTGAAACAGGCTTTGAGAAAGGAGGCCAGACGCGAGAGCATGCCATGTTGGCCAAAACTGCTGGAGTAAAGCATTTGATTGTACTTGTAAACAAAATGGATGATCCAACAGTCAACTGGAGTCTGGAGAGGTCAGTGAATGGACATTTATATTCAGAGGCTTTTGTTTTTGTATGTTACTTAGCATTTTTTCTTAAAAAGAAATAAAACAATCGAGTGTGTTCATTAAATGTATTCACTGTTTGCATGTAGGTACGAAGAATGTAAGGAGAAGCTTCTTCCGTTTTTGAAGAAAGTTGGGTTCAACCCCAGGAAAGATATTCATTTTATGCCATGTTCGGGACTTACTGGGGCCAACCTAAAGGAGCCGGCGGAGTATTGCCCTTGGTATATGTGAGTGTGCTGAGCTTGCTATTTAGGGACGGGCAATATGTTCAAAAAAATTATCACGATAAATTTTTTCTATGCTAGTTGATATCGATAATTGTCACGATAAATGTCAAATCATTATTTCATTCAAGTTTAAAGGCAGATTTTTGCTCCAGTTGTAGAAACCAGACCGTTAATTGTGGTTTTAAACTACTCTTTGTCAGAACATGACAAACACTTGCCAAACAGGTGAACATTTCACTAATCTAAGGTAGAGCATTCAAAACATTTTGGTGGCACGTATCTTCAGCACAGTTTGCAGTGCAGCTGTAATATTAATATTACATGTTTTGTCTCTTAGAAATGAACATTTGACAGTAGCTTGATTTGATAGTAGCAGTAGCTTGAGTTGGGATGATTTATGTTCATTAACAAAAACAATAAAATCTATAAAAATTGTAACAACCTCATAGGGTAAAACTGAAATATTCTGACTTTTTGAATTAGGATATATATATATACAGCAATGGAAAAAATTAAAGAGACCGCTTAACATTGATTTCTGAACTTGGAGTGGTCTCTTAATTTTCTCCATAGCTGTATATATATATATTAGGCTTGCTACGGTAGTCGGTGTTACCGGTGTTCAGTCGCAACAAAAAACCGAGGTTAGGGTTTGTTTTTGTTTTTTCCTCTCGCTTTAACGCATTAAAAATATTTGCATTTAAAGGATTAGTCCACTTTTAAATACACTTTTCCTGATAAATTTATGTCATCCAAGATGAACAAAATATCACCTTGAACATACTTTCCGCTTCCGCATTCTTCATAACGCTTACGCTGAATGTCCTACGCCTTCCCTATTCTACTTGCGTAACGAACGCGGCGCCAGTTTAGTTTTTTTCCGTAAGTAGAATAGGGAAGGCGTAGAATAATTCAGCGTAAGCGTTATGAAGAATGCGGAAGCGGAAAGTACATTCAAGGAGATATTTTGTTTATAAAGCATAAACGGTTGTATTTTTTTCGAAAATGACCGATCGATTCGCTAGATAAGACCCTTATTTCTCATCTGGGATCGTGTAGAACAATTTGAAGCTGCAGTGAAACTAATTATGACCTTCAACTGTTTGGTTCCCACTGAAGTCCACTATAAGGAGAAAAATCCTGGAATGTTTTCCTCAAAAACCTTAATTTCTTTTCGACTGAAGAAAGAAAGACATGAACATCTTGGATGACATGGGGGTGAGTAAATTTATCAGGAAAAGTGTATTTAAAAGTGAACTAATCCTTTAATGCAATGAACGTAGTATCCGTTTTCTGCGTTATATGATCAAGCTCTTATTCATGCTAATGCTTTTAAACCATTCAAGCGCGACAAGGCAAAAGAGAACACGCTGTCTGTGAATGTCTTGCCTATGCGACACATACACACAACGCGTGTGCGCCAGTATCAAGTTCTCTTCTGCTCTTAACGAACCAAAATGTCCATTTTGTCGAGTGATTTTCAGTAAGAGTAACCCACCATTCAAGCAACTGCCGTTAATTTGAAGTGAAAGTCGGCCTCTCCACAACAAAACATCGAAAGCTCAGCCGAACAGCTGATCATAGCTGTACAGGGTGGGTTTTTATTTTTCATGTCAAAAACATTCCTCGTCGCGGAGAGCGCAGTTCATGGTTGCATAGCAATGACAGACGCCACTGGAGCACAAGCGCTTTGGAAACAAGGAGAAAGCGACGTGGCCACGCTTTCCACGCATTTTAGATCCGATATGTGAACGGCCCCATAAGCGGTTTATAAAAAAAAAAAGGTAGAGACCCGGTGTTGTCACATGTCGATTAAAATCA
>RJVU01026577.1:2065959-2119435 GCA_003731715.1 Anabarilius grahami
AATTTTCCATGTGATTTTTATATATATATATATGAGCTGAATTAACATTGCTTTATATTATATAGTGTCTGGCATTTTTGTGTTTTATATAAGATACAGTAAGAACATGAACAAAGAAACAAAGTAAAACAAAGTGACAAATACAATAAAACAAAGATGCAAATGAAATAAAGTGCTTCATTTGTCCATGTGTTCAGGTAAGTAATATAGGCCTAGCCTATAAAAGAAATCTAAAGTAACCAAATGTATAATAACACTGCATGGTTTTCACAGTATAAATTAATAGATTAATGCTTATTAAAGCTAGCTATATTCAGAAAAAGCACTGTCAGTGATTTTCTCTTTGCATTTTGTTGTCTGATTAACACTGATGGCATAATCGTCAGAAGGTGACTGCTGCCACTTTAAGACAATAGATATTAAGTTAACACGCATCATTTTTTCTCTCAGCTGTTCATGTACACTTACAATATAAACTGCGTTTAAGTAGCTAAACACGCTCCAATCCGGTCAATTTAACATACTTTTGTGTGTATTTGATCATTTGGACGTGCACCTGAAGCCCAACGTGTTAATTGTTTGTCTATTTGCGGTCCGTTTTGGAGCGCACACACAATTCAGCCTGAGGAACAGCGTCTCTTGTACGGATTATTGTTTTCAACATTTTAAAACGTTGATGATAATTATCAAACATTTACTGCAATTTAGCAACAGTAAAGACTGCATTTTACAACAATCACAGATTGTGCTGATTCTGATGTTAAGTTTGGGTTTAGGGAGGAACGAACACGCACAGTGTTTTATCTCAGATATCTTCTTTCTGATCCTTGGAAGCCAAAATCGAAATCAAAAATACACTTATCTTAATATCACAGGCCTAAAGTGTAAGCAGACGTTTAGTAGTTTAGTTCTCTCCTTCATCGTCACCATTAAACAGGGTTTTAATGTGAGCGGCTGCGCGTGCTGTAGCTCCTCTGCGTGAGCGCGGTCTCACTTCTGGATTGCGAAAGCAAAAATGCATCGTAGACAAATGTCCTAATATTATTGCATACAGACACAGCTGGCGACTCTGGCGAGATAGAATTTGCAAGATAATGTCTATATAGCAATAATAAATGTATGTATTTTCTTCATAATTTCTCCAGTACCGATAGCAGAACCGTTAACGTCAGAGCTTATCTATCGATATCTATCACCGGTCTTTCATAATTTAGCCCCGGGGCCAAGTTAATACCGGGTTTCGGTACCCATCCCTACATATAGCACCTCACTACCATAGTAAAATGTAACTATATGGTTTCAATGGTATTTGTATGAAAAACAGTAGCCTAAATAAATTTAGTATAAATACAAATGCACAAATGCTGTAGCTTAATAACAAAAAATATTGTAATTATAGACAATTACTCCTTTAATAAGTTGAAATTAATATAATAAAATATGATATCCCACATTTCTGCCACAATACCATGGTGTTACTACAATAAATACATGTTAAATTATGGTGATTTGTAGATTGAAAAGCCTAACTGGATCGTTCATGGCACAGTGTTTCTCGTGTTTGTCAGTGCTGTTGAGAATGTCAGCACTGTTCCTTCTGGTTTAAACAAGTTTAAACCAGAGACAAGGGTTGGGAACCGAGAACCGGTTCTTATCCAGAACTGGTAGTGTTTTTTTGAAAAGTACCGGAACTGTGCAAAATTTCAAAGTGCTAAGGTGGGCGAAGTGCGAGGAGCGTATTCTTTAATAGAGATGTCTCACCTCATGAATATTATAGCAATGAATGTGCTACTTATGTCAGATATCAATGCAGATAGAGAGAGAGAGAGGTGCACAAAGCTGCATGATTTATCTTTAAAAGATCGATTTATCGATTTCATCACCCACATGATCTAATTCCTAAATGACAACGATATGCCCGTGTATATTAAACCTTTTGACAAAAATATTGCGACATTCAAATCTGCATTCGCACTGCTGCTGATCTAGAGAGAGCAGTTGTCATGTTTAGATATAAACAGCTTCACAAACACTCATTTGTTAACATTAATGTATTAACTAATATGAACTAACCATGAGCAATGCATTTGTTACTGTATTTATGAATCTTTAACGTTAGTTAATAAAAATCCATCTGTTCGTAGTTTGTTCATGTTACTCACAGCGCATTAACTAATGTTAACACATACTACACTTGATTTTAATAATATTAGTAAATGTTGAAATTAACATTAACAAAGATGAATAAATGCTGTAGAAATGCAGTTCATTATTAGTTCATGTGAACTAATGTAGTTAAATAATGTTAACTAATGAACCTTACTGTAAAGGGTTACTAAAGATTAGCAGTCTGTTAAACTCATTTTACAAGTATAATAATCACAGTATTGTGCTTTGTCTTTCTTTTTATTTAGAAAAAAAAAATGTATTGGTGGTTTAATAATTTTAATGGAATCGGAACCTGAATCGTTAGGCTGAACCGGAATTTTTTTACGATTCCAAACCCTTTCAGAGACATTCGTGTTCTTCGCTGAAATCAAGTACCACTCCCTGTATCACAGTGCTGTAGTGGTTGCGTGATTAAGACCGATCAGCGAGAAAATGCATCTGCTCTAATAACTTTTAGTAGTAATTTGCTCTAGTATCTTGTTTGAGCTGAACAAATAAATGGTCTGTGTGGCGCAGTTCAAATGAGCAGTGCTGTTTCGCTCCATTTTTGGTGCACAAACATTATATCGAACATTTATTGAACTTTTTGTTATCGTTTTATCAAGAAATTATATTGTGATAATTATCATTTTATTGCCCAGCCCTATTGCTAATCATTATTTTTTGTTTGAAAGTTTTGATAGACTTATCTGGGCCTCCCTGGAAGTTTGTTGACGCCTCCTAATTGTCCTTGGTTAAAACAAGTGCATGAATATTGTCTATTGAACTATTTTTGTGAATTTTTTGTTGTTGTCTTTTTGCACAGAGGGTTACCATTCATTCCACATCTGGACAGTTTGCCAAGCTTCAACAGATCAAGTGATGGACCAGTCAGGTTACCCATTGTAGACAAATATAAGGCAAGTGAAGTGCAGGAACATATTCTTGTTCTGAATGGTGTTTTTGACAACAAAATATAATATTTTTTTTTTTTTACTCATTTATGAATTATTTTGCACTGTATTGCTTTTGTTTTAAAAGATGCTTATGGTGTGATTTGCAGGACATGGGCACTGTTATATTGGGGAAATTGGAGTCGGGATCAATCAGTAAAGCTCAGCAACTTGTGATGATGCCCAACAGGGTAAGATTATGGTAATATAACACTTTAAAACGTCAGGTTTTATGGCAGGAATTGGCTGAATGACATATCCATGCCTGCCTCAACTGTTTGCAGCACACTGTGGAGGTGCTGAGTTTGCTTTCTGATGACGTCGAAACCGATGATGCTGGACCGGGAGAGAACTTGAAGTTGCGGCTCAAAGGCATTGAAGAGGAGGAGATCCTGCCGGGCTTCATCCTCTGCAATGCTGAGAATCTTTGCCACACTGGGCGCACCTTTGATGCCCAGGTCTGTGTGAACTTAAAGGAATGATCCATCTTCAAAACAAATTCAGTTCTATCTGATTACTCCATTTTCTGTTTTCCTTTGCAATTCCACATATTAATTGTGCTTTTGTCTCTGCCATTTTCAGATAGTCATCATTGAACACAAGTCAATCATCTGCCCAGGTTACAACGCAGTTCTTCATATCCACACCTGCATTGAAGAAGTGCAAATTACGGTAATGGTTGAAGATGTTACTCCACTTTTTTTTTCTTTTTTTTTTTTCCCCAGGTCTTACATTGACTTGTATGATTAATTTAACATTTGTGCGTAAATTCTCTTGTTGTAAATCTGTGCTTGTAAGCCTGCTGACTTTAGCTCGGGTGAGTGCCCTCATTTACAGCTAGTTCTGTATCAGAGTGGTTTAAATGTGCTTCTGGCCCCTTTACAGGCCTTAATCTGTCTGGTAGACAAAAAGACGGGGGACAAGAGCAAAACACGACCCCGCTTCGTCAAACAGGACCAGGTGTGCATTGCTCGTCTGAGAACAGCTGGGACCATTTGCCTTGAGACCTTCAAAGATTTCCCTCAGATGGGACGCTTCACCTTACGAGATGAAGGTGTGGACATTTTTGCCAAATGTGACTTTAACTTGGATTTGTAGTTTTATATCTGCACTGTGAATTTGAGTTTGATGAATATGTACTTTCCTTGTTTTTCAGGGAAAACCATTGCCATTGGAAAAGTGTTGAAACTTGTTGCCGAGAAAGACTGAAAAGAAAGATTGGGGGTTCTGAAACGACTGACCGAGGTGGAGGTAGATGCTGCTTCAGCCGCAGCACACTTCATAGCCCTCCTGTTCTTTCTCCCCTCAGCCTCCTGAAGACCAGCTTAAAAAAAACTTCTCTTAAAGAAATCTGTTTTTAAGCAAATGAAAATGAAATCAAGTCCACATGTGTCAGCTTTCTCATATTGAGAGCTCAGCGATGCCATTGTTTTAGGTTCTCCCCCATGACCTGTTCCTCATCAATCTGCACACGTTAAATGGCAAGAGATCTAGCTCTTCCGAATGTTGTTTTTTTTTTAATTTTTTTTTTATTATATATAATTTCCTTTTGCTTCCATCAGAGAAATATAATGGCAGCATATACAGAAAACGTATGTGGACCAAGATTTGCTTGTTAAAATAAAATGATTTATGAGCAGTAAAGTTTGAATGATTAACCAATTGAAACCAAAATGTTAATATCTTGGTTGTACATGTCTCCCTCCCATTGCTTATTCCCATTTTGGTTTCTGTTCACAACGTTCTTGCAAAGTGCATGAACGTGTTCACGTTATTAAAGCATCTTCTATGACAATAAAATATAAAATTGGGGAAAAAATTGAATCGTTGAATTTTTTTTTTTTTCTCTCTCTTCCTTCATAACATGTTTTGTTCTGTATGCCTGAATTCTTTAAAAAGAAAAGTGTGATAGAAATATATTTGACCTATATATCTGCCTTGTTAATTCAGGATAAGGATGTTTTGGTGAAATTTTGTCTTTTGATCCATGTTAATTTGTTTTTTTGTTTGTTTTTTTTTTTGTTAATGATTTGGCTTCCATCTTTTTCTGCAAAAATGTAATTTAGTCAAAAGCAGAAATCCTAAGCACTATGCATTACTAAATCCTATATCACTTAATACCTTGTGTGTGCAAGCAATGATATTGTCAGTGTTTGTATAAATCCCATGTCTTGTAAAACATGGGCTTGTTTATCAACTATGTTTAGTTGATAAACTCTAAAGTGGATGCAATTTGTGTGTGTGTGTGTGTGTTTTATATATATTTTTGGGTGCAACTGTTCCGAGACCCAAATAGGGCAGTGTAATGCTGTAGTCCAGATGTTCATACTGACGCACCCACAGGGAGTGGCTTTCCCTCCACTGTATTTTTGTGGATAAATACAGTAACTGGCAGACAGAAGTGCAACGAGAGCTTCTGTATAACCATTGGCGTTCTTTGAACTTTCGGAGTAAGTGTACTTTTTTTTTTTTTTCTTTTTTTGATTACAGTATTAGTTACATGACAAGTTATTGAAATGACAAATTAGTATGAAAGCAATATTTAGTTATTTTATGTGTGCTTTGCATGCTCTAAGGCTGAGTTCATATCGACGGTCTTGTATTTCTGTAGATCAAGATGCACTCCAACATATCTTCTGTCCGGACCGAGACTGATGAAGCTGGTCCATACCCTGGAAAGACTTTCCACAAAGGAGTAAAATGTGGATGGAGTCACTTTCAAAAGCCAGCCCTGGCCATCTTCATTGGGAGTCTTCTCTTTGGCACAGGCACTGCACTGTCCTTGTTGTACTTCACCCAGGTGGGCAATGTGCCCTATTTAGTAGGACCTATATTCTTGTCTGTGGGGCTGATGTTTCTGGTCACTGGACTTGTCTGGGTGCCGGTCATCAGGCAGAAGATGGTCTATACAGCCATGACCCAAATGAGCCATGGCAGACCTCTGCTACCTGAGCATGGAATTCATGCACAGTCCTGTGTTACCATTTCGTAGAGACTCTGAGCTGTGGCTGTTAAGACAATGTTTTATTTATGGGATGACATTTATATCATGTATCTTTATCCTGTGAAATGAGAAATGTATTTTTTTGTGTGCAATCTATAGATGTTTTTCCTGTTGTAAGTGCTTTTTTTTTTTTTATTGTGTTCCTGGCAAATCCCTACAACTGGATTAAAATGGCTTCAAATGCTCACTGCTGATGTCATCAGAGGTCAGAATTAATTCAGCTCATACTGAAGAGTTAGGGCCACACAGAATAATAATATATATATTGGTACAAGTATGTAGGTCAGCTCTAGGAAAAACCTTTAGATTAATAGCATGAAGCACGGTTTTTGTCCACCATCCATTTATTTATCGATTATGATTTAACGCATTCAGTTATTGAACATATTGTTTGATTATTGTTATGTAAGCACATACTGATTGTCGCTATGTTCGTAGTGACTATTTGTGTATTATTATTCTCCCAGGTTATGTTCTCAAGTTTAGGAAATAATACTAATAATCAGGGGTTAAATTGGGATTTGTTGTATGTGGGGTGAGGCTCTGGTTTCTTGAGACAAAACAATGGCACTGACATATTTTAAGAGATGTCAGTACAAGTTGCTTTCAGTTAAAACAGCTCAAACATGCATTTCAGTCCAGGACTAGCTTAAGCCTCATCTGTGAAACCAGGAGCAAGTAAACTAATAAATAAATCATGTAATATTTTTTGTAAAAATTATAATACTGGAATGTAGAAATACTACACAGAACAAACTGTCATATTGCTTGACAGGATGTCAGGAAAAAGTACATAAATGGAATAATTCTTGTGCTACGTGTGTCTATACTGATGTAAGGTTATATGAGAATGCGCTGTCTGTATGTTTCTTTTTTAATTCATACCACAACAGTATACAAGTGTCTTTATAGAAATATTAAAATGTTTTTTTTTTTTTAAAAGGCAAATAAAATCGTATCTTCATTTTAAATGGACAGCCATATATTTAATATGTCTGGCAATTTAAAAATGTTTTAGCCTTCTAAAAACATACAAACTTCTATTTCTACACTAATTAAACTATACTGTCAGGACACCATACTTATACAAATAAACTAGATCAAATGCATTTCCATTCAAAGGGAAGGAAGCTGATATGAAAAGCGTTAGGCTTAAAAGAACCTGTGGCTCCCTCTAGTGTACAACATCAATATCAAAACCGTCATCTTTCATTTTAAATACCTGATCATTTATAATTTGCTGTTAGCCTTCCGAGCAAGCATCATACATTTACGAAACGGAGCATGTTTGCCTTAATGGAAACCCGCTGCTCCAATGCACAAAGACTCTTACTGCTATATCGAAGTTTTTTCCTAACAAAATTAAATTGAAAATTCAAATGCTTAAAAAGATCAAATAATAAATCAAAGTTTCAAAACAGCTACTCAAATGATAAATCAAATGCTCAAATGCAATTTAATTTCCTCATTCGGGGAAGTTTGAACTGTATCAAAAATCTAATTAAAACTAATTTGTATTTCATTTTTAATTTTCATTATCAACCCAGTATAATCCTGTCATAATTATAATTCAATGCTCAAATCATAAATCAAATGCTCAAATTATAAATCAAGAGTGTGTGTGGTTTCCTACTATGACCATATTAGACTAACGTGACCCAGAATATTATAAGCGGTATGGAAAATGGATGTATGGAGGACTATAATCAGTATTACAAACTATAACCTATTATTTTAATGTTATTCTAATGTTATTCCAACATTATTCCAACGTTCCCCTAACGTCATTCTAACATTCCTATAACGTTATTCTAATGTTCCAAGAACTCTCCTGTACGTCAATAATCATCCAGCACACCCGCAGCCCAGTATAGTATAATAACAGCATTACTGATGTTGGAACATTAGTATAATGTTATAGGAATGTTAGAATAACGTTAAGGGAATGTTAGAATGACGTTAGGAGAACGTTAGAATTACGTTATAAGAACGTTAGAATAACATTAGGGGAATGTTATAATAATGTTAGGGGAACGTTAAAATAACATTAGGGGAACGTTAAAATAACGTTATAATAACGTTAAGGGAATGTTAGAATGACGTTAGGAGAACGTTAGAATAACTTTAGAATAATTTTAGAATAACGTTAGGGGAATGTTAGAATAATGTTAGGAGAACGTTAGAATTACGTTATAAGAACGTTAGAATAACATTAGGGGAATGTTATAATAATGTTAGGGGAACGTTAAAATAACATTAGGGGACCGTTAAAATAACGTTAAGGGAATGTTAGAATGACGTTAGGAGAACGTTAGAATAACTTTAGAATAATTTTAGAATAACGTTAGGGGAATGTTAGAATAATGTTAGGAGAACGTTAGAATTACGTTATAAGAACGTTAGAATAACATTAGGGGAACGTTAAAATAACATTAGGGGAACGTTAGAATAACGTTAAGGGAACGTTAGAATAACGTTAGGAGAACGTTAGAATTACGTTATAAGAACGTTAGAATAACATTAGGGGAACGTTAAAATAACATTAGGGGAATGTTAGAATGACGTTAGGAGAACGTTAGAATAACATTAGGGGAACGTTAAAATAACGTTAGAATAATTTTAGAATAACGTTAGGGGAACGTTAGAATAACGTTAAGGGAATGTTAGAATAACGTTAGGAGAACGTTAGAATTACGTTATAAGAACGTTAGAATAACATTAGGGGAACGTTAAAATAACATTAGGGGAATGTTAGAATGACGTTAGGAGAACGTTAGAATAACATTAGGGGAACGTTAAAATAACGTTAGAATAATTTTAGAATAACGTTAGGGGAACGTTAGAATAACGTTAGGGGAATGTTAGAATAATGTTAGGAGAACGTTAGAATTACGTTATAAGAACGTTAGAATAACATTAGGGGAACGTTAAAATAACATTAGGGGAATGTTAGAATGACGTTATAAGAACGTTAGAATAACATTAGGGGAACGTTAAAATAACATTAGGGGAACGTTAAAATAACATTAGGGGAACGTTAAAATAACGTTATAACGTTAAGGGAATGTTAGAATGACGTTAGGAGAACATTAGAATAACATTAGGGGAACGTTAAAATAACGTTAGAATAATTTTAGAATAACGTTAGGGGAATGTTAGAATAATGTTAGGAGAACGTTAGAATTACGTTATAGGAACGTTAGAATAACATTAGGGGAATGTTAGAATAATGTTAAAGGAACTTAAAATTACATTAGGGGAACATTACAATAATATTAGAATAACGTTAGGGGAACGTTAGAATAACGTTAGGAGAACGTTAGCATTACGTCATAGGAATGTTAAAATAACGTTAGGGAAACGTTAAAATAATGTAAGAATAACGTTAGAATAATGTTAGGATATCAATAGGGGAACGTTAGTATAACGTTACAGGAATGTTAGTGTCACGACTGCTCCGAGACTCCAATGGTTGAGGATCCAAATGCAGTTTAATTACGGGTAATCCACAATCAAAAACATGCAAAGGGTCATAAATACACAAGAAGGCAGTCCAAAACTTACAACAAGGCAGCAACACACAGGGCAGGCAGGGTAATTCAGAAAACAGGCAGAGATCAAAACCATGGGCAAGGGAACAAAAGATAAATACTCAGAATTGCAGTTGTGACACTAGACAATACTTCACAGGGAATGGATGAGTGAACCAGGCTTATATAGACAGAAACTATCAATGAAATGAGGAACAGCTAAATGCAATCATGGCTGATATGTCCGGGCAAAGGATGATGGGAACTTAAGTCCTTGATAGTGATAATAGTCCGGGGTGGAGTGCCCTCTGGTGACTATCAAGGGCACTCCAACTGATAATCATGATGATAGTTAGAATAACGTTAGGGGAACGTTAGAATTACGTTATAGGAACGTTAGAATAACATTAGGGAAATGTTATAATAACGTTAGGGCAATGTTAAAATAATGTTAGGGGAATGTTAATATAATGTTAGAATAAGCGAATGTTTAAACCTTTTGTAATAGTTGTGTTCGAGTCCCTCAGTTGTCCTCAGTGTAAAAGGACGGATCTCAAAATCATTCAGTCACTGCTGTAAAGGGTTAAAATTTTGTCTTGTGGACTATATGTAAACATCTTTTATGTAAAATATCTTACTCAGGACAGTACTAAATAAAAAATAACATGCATTTTGTATGTCATCTCTTATTTTGTTAAAATTATTCACATTTTCACAGATCCTGCAAGTGGTTCCCATACTTTTTCATGCAACTGTATATATATTATATATATGTATAGTTGAAAATGTACGAGGAGGAAAGTCCACTGATGAGTTTTACCAAGCATAAGCCATATGTGCCGGCCTGCTGGGACTCAGCACTGGACGGCCCCCGCCCAATTTAATCCCTGCCAATAATTACATATGATTCATGAACTAATCGGTTTTTGGGTGTTCTCAGTTTGTCTGATTAACCGGTTCACAAAACGATTCATTCACGAATACGACTGAATAGGTCTGAGCGGTCAACAATTCACCGACTCATTTGTAGAGCAACCAAGCATTTAACTGATTGGGCAAAAGGTTATAAAGTTATAAATATCAGACATTTTTATAAATAAAACCATTGCAAATATGTTTACGACATTTGACAGCTTTGTCAACACATGCAAAAAGTTTGTTTTAATGCACAACTTTTAAATTTTTTTTATTTTACCAAATTTTCCAGCTGAGAGATGTAATTTTAGTATTGTTTAATGTAATGCAAATCTTTATATTCTAAATGGCTGTTTATAAGAGCTGAATCATGGCTGCTACTAAAGGAACTGACACGTGAAATTACAATAATAAAAAAAATGTAATAAATATCACATAAATATAAATATGTTGTAAAAGAATCACTGGGTCAAAACAGTAACAACAAATATATTATAAGTGTCTTAATTGATAGACTTCATCCAAATCGAATTACGTTGTAGTGAAGTAGTGAAGGAAATGAGAATGACTGATACCTTTACAAGTCTCCCTAAAGCGAAAGAAGTTCATTTTAAAATAATGAATGACATATACCCATCTAAAGAATTCCTTAAATCAAAATTTGATTTTGGAGAAAACTTTTGTACATTTTGTGAAATTGATATCGAAACCACTGAGCATATCATCTTTTATTGTAATTAAGTTGTTTTGGTCTCAATTGTACAGTAAAACATCATGTATTATTACATGTGTAAATCCCCCTGAATGCAAACAAATTAAGTTTGGTGTACTTAAGAAAGATTGTTGACAACACTAGGTTAATAACCTTTTTGAACTTGCTAAACACAGATTTTTGAAAACCCCTCCGTCCTTTCCTCATTTTACTAATGAACTTGCTTTTGCTGCCTCTCTTTGTACCCTTTCAGATTAAAAAGCTACTACAGTAGCCAATTTCTTCAATTAACTATGTGCTCTACAGCTCCCTTAAAATAACTTATTTTTCTATAAATAATCTTTCAATTATTTAAATATTATTTATTATGTATTTGAAGACTTCAGATGCAAAATCCTCTAAGCGCCATCTGAAATTTTCTTCTAAAATGAGCATTTTTATCAAGCTTGTATGTTTATGTTCTGTTATTTCACTTTAATGGCAATGAAAAGGACCTATTAATTGCCATTAAAGTGAAATTACTGAACCTAAACATACGAGCTTGATAAAAATGCTCATTTTAGAAGAAAATTTCAGATGGCGCTTAGAGGATTTTGCATGTGAACTCTTTTTTTTATTGTTTTCTTCCTGGCCTTTCATGATTGTATATTTGATTTAAGACTTCATCGCTGTTACATATTATAATTTGCAACTATGTCTGCCCTTTGAGAATTGTACATTGTTAATATTGTTTGTTCAGTGCCTATTTTGTATGTAAATTTGTTTATTTTTCAGTAATAATAAAAAAAAAAATCACTGAGTCGAAACGAATCGTTCAAAAAAAAAAATATATATATAAAAAAAATCGATACAGTGAATCTTCTCATCGCTACATAGTATTTCCAGCGCCTTCTAGTGTCCCATGATGAGAAGGGAGGATCGCTTGAAACAAACGTATCTAAACAACCAACCAACCGACGGTTTGCAAAATGATGGCATCATTACAAATCGGCCAATCGGAAGCAGGCATGAAACTAACCACGAGCTGAGAGTTTTTACACAACAGAAGAATCCTATTGTCAGGAGTGTAACGTGCCAGAAAATAATTTGCAGTATTATTTTATTCTCAAGAACCTTAATCTCAGTTTTTTTTTATCTCACTATTTCTTCTCACAGGAAATATATCTAGAATAAAGCAACTTTGAGCTTTACCCGAAGGTAAGTTGCTAGCTAGCGCGATGGCTCTTGATAATGGTGATAGTTTCATCAGTTCGGCTGAGTTATGAGATGTGTTACTTGTCTAAAACATTATCTTCTTAATATTGTTATTGTAATATACAACCATTTGATCCAAATTACATGTCAACATCTTCTTCGTCCGTTGCTATCGTAGCTTCCATCGGAGCCGAATCCGCCGACAGTTAATAAAACTTTGAGGGGCTGGTTTGCTGTTAGCCAGTTAGCAAATAAGACTGCAGTCTTTTCATGTTGATAGTAAGTCTACTAAGAATATGCTTACTCTAGCTTAACATTTTGATAATTTTATAGGAAACATAATTGCATGCCACTTCATTGCAACGTCTTTTAGTTGGGAATATTTTTTTTTTGTCGTTAGCTTAGCTTGGGTTATAAATCCTTAAGACGTCTTCAGGTAGGCTAAGTCACACAGTTCTTAAATACTGTCATATTGTTACTGTTAAAAATGGTAGAGTAACCATGAGTTGTACGCCCGAGGGGAAATATCTTTAGTTTTTGAAAATCATCACAAGACACGCCCTTCCTCTTCTGTTTTTCCTCTCTATTACAATAAACTGACTCATACAAGAGGAAACGATTTCAATGGCACAGCAGCTTTGTCTAGTCTCTTCTCTGTGTGCATAGTTTATGTACACAGACTGTCTTATTGTTATTATATTATTTTATTGCTTTTGGCTGACCACATGACCATACATAGACTGCAGATCATTTCAGCTTGCTACATTTGTAACTGTAAATTGTATTGATGGTTTTTATTTTGCCAGTAAACCTGACCGAACAGCAATGAGTGAGTCCGAGCCAGCAACATTTGCGTCTGTTGAACAAGAGAGGGACTACTGGAAGGAGCAGGCTACCAAATACCAGCAGAGGTAGTACTTCAGTGTTGTTGTTTTTTTTAATTCTTACTGACATTATCTACAATGGACATAAAGTAACTTTAGGAAAAGTAAGGCAGGTTTGTTGCTAAACACATCAGAAAGAACCAAGTATAAGATCTTGCTTTACAACCCACATTCATTGTATTGAATCACTGTGTGTTCAGGGCTGAGGAGGCGCAGGAGGAGCTGCAGGAGTTTCAGCAGATGAGTCGAGACTATGAGGTGGAGCTGGAGGCAGAGCTGAAGCAGTGTGACGCCCGTAACCGTGAACTCCTCACAGCCAACAACAGACTCCGCATGGAATTAGAAAACTACAAGGTACCGTGGAGCATCGTAGACACATGGTTAAAACGTTGTTTTTTGTTTGTTTTTGTTTTTTGTAGAAGGTTTGTGGTAAACAACAATATTTAAAGATATGCATCAAGTGATTTAAAAGAGTATGATTCCATGGTAAATGGAAAATATGCCCATGTCACACCTTAACAGTTTGCAAACCTGATTTGTCATTGTTAAGGTGGCTCAGTAACATATTATTATATGGAAAATTGGTACTTATTAGCAGTGCTTGTTTTTGTAATACATCAAATGGATCAATTTATTACCTCAAACCGTATGTAAACAACAGTAATAATAGCTGTAAACTGAATTACTGTCTTCTGTCCCTTTTGGATGGGCTCTGTCACATCTCATAAAGCACATTAATGGAGTTTAATCTGTAATATTTGAATACGAATTTTATTATCTATAACTGACTTTCTTTCATAAGCATATAACCACAGATAAAAGCCATTTAAATCTTCTGTGACAGAGCATGTACATCCAGGATGTCTGTCTTTTTTTTCAGTATTTAGTGAATACACAATCGAACATTCACAGTCAAACAACAAACAACAGAGATCCAATTCAGGATGAGGAAAGCAGCTGATGCTTATTTCTGCTTCAGTGTCTGGAGGGCATGTTGGCTCACTCATGATTTTACTTGGTGCTTATTGAAGAAACATGCTTGTGAAACCATATTGCTTTGATTGTTGATTGGGTTTCAGTCAAATTACATCACATGCCAGTTAATTAATCTGACGTAATTGCCTCTATCTATATTTTCTGAGAAAAGCCCCCAAATGTTGATAATTTAAAGACATCATATTAGAATGATTTCTGATGCATCATGTGACACTGAAGACTAGAGCAATGATACTGACAATTCAGCTTTGCATCACAGTTACATTCTAAAATATGTTCAAATAGAAAAATAGTTTTAAATGATAATATTTCACAATATTATTGTAAATCAAATGGATGCATCCTTGGTGAGCATAAGAGACTTCAAAAAGTAGTTTTGTTAAAACTACAGTGCATTTTTCTTTATTTCATCAAATGTCTGTTTTATCTCCTCCTGTGTGGTCTTTTGTCTTGTTTACTAACAGGAGAAGTATGAAACGCAACATTCGGAGGCAGTCAGGCAGATCTCGACTCTAGAAGGAGACCTGGCAGAGACCACAGCCATCAAGGACCAACTGCACAAGTATATCCGAGAGTTAGAGCAGGCTAATGATGACCTGGAAAGAGCTAAGAGGTGTGTTCAGTGCTTTTGCCAGTAAAAAAATATAAATAATCGGTTATTCATTCAAGATATTCATGATTTTAACAATTTATTCCTGAAATCCTGCTCTTACAGGGCTACTATAATGTCACTTGAGGACTTTGAGCAGAGAATGAATCATGTTATAGAGAGAAATGCCTTCCTTGAGAGTGAGCTTGACGAAAAAGAGAATCTTCTAGAATCAGTACAGAGATTAAAGGATGAAGCCAGAGGTAAACTTAATGCAAACCTGTTTGTATATACACCATTGACTCTCAACTGATGAACTTCTTTGATAGTCAGTAGTATAATCACCTGATTTGTCAGTCTTAAGATGTTTTAACAGATTCAGTGTTTGTGAGCTGATTGTGTTTGCTTTTTTTCTCCTCGGGCAGATTTAAGACAGGAGCTGGCTGTTCAGCATAAACAGGAGCGCAAGTCATCAATCAGCCTCTCTAAAGATGCAGAGAAGCCAGAGGCCACACCCGCAAGACCCTCTTCTGTTGTCAACTCCGCCCTCCCATCTCTCCTTGCCACACCCTCCAGACCTCCAGGCTCAGGGAGTGCATTCAACACCCCCTCAGCTTCCTACAGCAGAAGTGAGCTCAAACACAGCATTTTCACTCATTTCTAACATTTTAGAGTTTGTTAAAATTGTTCCTGTCATGTCCAGTTGAAGGTTTGACTGGAACTCCCCTTACCACATCTGCACGGATATCTGCCCTCAACATTGTTGGAGAGTTGTTGAGGAAAGTCGGGGTGAGTCCAGCTGTAACTGTCGACATTACATCACCAAATAAAACGTACTCTTTCAGCTGAGGGGGGTCTGTAGTTTTGAATAGCATGTTTTGTCTCTTTGTTCCTGTTTCAGAACCTCGAATCAAAGCTGGCATCATGCAGAGAGTTACATATCCATGAGAAAACACCCAGCCGTACATCAGTTGGCCAGAGTACACCGAGCATTTCACGGGAAACCTCAGAAATCCCATCCAGCACAAATGGCCTGTATGATAAGGGGATAGTCTCTATTAATTTCAGAAAATGATCAACCAAAATGATCCAGATTGTACTATATCTGGCTTGTTTGTAATCATGTTTCTTATTTCTGTGTTGCAGGATGGTGAAACGGTTGGACTTTGGAACAGGATCCAAGATAATGCTATGAATAAAGTGCACAAGCGTGTCTTTCGTTCCCACATCATTTGGAAGACCAGTATTCCTAATACATTAATATGAAAATGCTTTATTTTCAGGAGCTGAAACATATCTAATGCCTCAAGTCTTCCACTATCTGAGAAGGGCTCTGCTTTTACACTCATATTATTCTGTCTATAATAACTGTTCACCAGCTCTCTGGCCTGTTGGCTGAAACTGCTACCTGTTGTTTGGCTATTGTGTTGGAGATTTGCATTGTGTTTTGCAGATGTACTAACTCTTGATTTCACACTGTTTGTTTTTTATTTTTGTTTGTGTTGTTTTTAGGTATCTAATGATTATAGCAGTTTTAAAATGCAAAATCTGCACTGTAATCTTGATTTGCTCTTTTTGGGACCTTAAATTGGGAGAGTCCATAGATTCACCTCTGCAACCCCATTATATTTGGCACTAAACTACTGATCAATGTCCTGTGATACCTCTACATGTGCTTATTGTTGGTCACTGGACTGGAGCAATGTTGACAGCAGATTCATTTTTTTTTAATGCAGAAATACCTGGTTTTATTTTTTTAGAAACTAGCATTTTGATGAAATGAGTTTGTTACTAATGGTATGTCATGTCTTTAGTGTTTAGAGTTGCAAATTGTTACAAGGAGGTTGGTGAGATGTTGTGAGCTGAAGCTGCTGTTCATATCGTTGTCTCGTAGGGGCTGATGTGAGTAACCAACAGTAGCTGAACTCTTTATGCATGATGAAAACCTTTTTATTTCTAGTAATAGCTATTGAACTCCTCGTTTGGACTGTCAGTGCCATCTTTGAATTCAAAGATTTATTTTTCTGTACAGTACTGGAGAGTAGTTGCTATCATCATGCTCTGAACTTGAATTTATTGTGCCTTAATTTTGTGGCCATAATAAGCTTTGCCTCAAAGTTGACTTGTGTATTGGGGAACTTACTAGCCTGAAAGGGAGTTGCAGCTTCTCTTGCTATTCATCCCAATGTATTAATTCCCTGATATTTCAGGGATTCCAGGATGAAGAGAAATTGAATTCTGAGTGGAGTTCAATCCCTTAGTTTTCACATTTCTCTCATTTTTGAGTTGTAGATTTAGTCGAGTAACAAGCAATATGAATACTTCAGTGAAGGGTACAGATATTTTTATGTTAAAAATAGAAATGCAAGGAAGAACTGATACATTATTTTATCCACTTTGCCTAGAGGTACTAATGAACAATTATAGAAATAGAGAATGATGGTTGATGGGAATATTTAGCACATATTATTGCACCATCTCAGGGCCTCGTGTAAGCAATAACCTCAGTAAAGATGTCTTTACAGTCCAAATTCTGTATTTGTCTCTATATGCACAAGGTATGCACAATTGCCACTTGTATAATTGTCAACATGGGTTTTCTTTGCTATTAATGAACCTAAACATCTGCAATGTCCATGCATTCCTCAGCAAAGGCAGTGCTTGGTTTATCCTGTCTGTAAAACCATTTTATTGTAGGTTAATCCATAACCTACAAAATAAATGTCTAGTTAACAGGAGTGATTATTTGACTCTCTCTTTTCAAAAATGCTATTGTTAAAGCAAGGACGGAGCTCTTGGTTATGTGTTTTTTTTTTTTTTTTCTCCTTTCCTTTGATGCAGATTTAATTCTGTATAACATGCAAGGCACAGATAGCAGTATATGTAGACACATAAAAAGCAATTTAGGTCGACAAAAGTGCCTTGTACACATTTAATTAACAAACCTAAATTATGATATTTTTAAAGCATCCCTTAAAGGATAAGTTTGCGTCCAGCTTTTTATTGTTACAATGTCAGCAGTAAATGCAAATAAACAATGTGTACTCTTTCTCTGTTACCTCCACTCAGATATAGCTGTTTATTTGTCAGCAGCAGCACTCCAGAAGTTTGCATGTTGCACAAATTGTAACTTGTTTTTGTTTTTACTGTATAGACAGCCAAATATATTAAAAGCCAATGTGAATTACCCCTTAAATGCTTAAAACAAAGAACTTACCATAGTACAGTGTGATATCACTTGTTGGTATCACTTTTGTGGTATTTGGATATATACTATGGTACTTAAGGGTTAATGAAACATGGTATCGCTATCGTACATGTCCAAAAACCATGAAGGTATAGTACCAAGGTATTTTGTTAGTGACAGAAATCTGGTTGCTTGTAAAAACCTGGTTCTACACACCCCCTTAGAGTTAGTCAGTTAGAATTAGTGAAGAACAGAAGTACCAAATCTCCTTTTTAGGAGATGGTCAAGATTAAATAAGTATAAATTATCATTCAAAAATGGCAACAAAACAAAACAAAAAAGGCTTTGGAAATGATTTCTTTAGTTGTCATCCTGGGTGCCATTGATTGGCTCCATTTGAGGTTTCTCAGGTCGACCCACAGGAGTAGCAGAAGGACCCCCATCTTCTGGGACCTCAGAAGTTTCCATCATGCTCCTGCGTGTTTTTCTGAAGCTCCCGCCTCCACTACGCCTTAATGGGCTGCTGAAAGATGAGTCACTGCCACGCCTGAGGAACATATGAGGAAATAAGAAACCACACATCTCCAAACATACCCCATTCAAGCGTGCAAACCTACGTCTCTGAATGTACTTTACTGTAGGACACAAAATGGAGGATGTCAAAGAATGGAATTCTGGCTTCACATACATTACAGAAAGGGATCACTGCAGAACAACCTGAGTTTGCTCCTGAGTGAAGACACTTCTCTGCTCAGAGCATTATTGGCCTCGACGGCCTCGTTCAGCTCTTTCTGAAGTTTACGACGAGCAGCAGTGGCACGCTGAGACTCCTCGTCGCTCTCCTCTACCTGCATCTTCAGCTGCCTTGCTCGAAGATTTGCTTTCTCAGCCTACAATATGGATGACATCAGTCAGAGTTATCAGTGTCATGAGGAAAACATGGGACCTCAAATGCTTTACATGAATCCTTCATACCTGGTCCTTATACTGCTCCATCTGTTTTCGTTCATCCTCTATCTGATTCATCAGTTCCTTTAGTTTCTTGTCCTTCTGCCGCATGGCCTTGGCAATAGCTTGTCTCTCCCTGGTGGAAAAAACTAGTTGAAAACCCATCTGTCTTTACAGCCAAATCCATATTAACACTGATGATCTCACCTGCTCTCATGGTCCAGTTGGTCCTCCATTTGTTGTAACTTGGTGTCTAGGATTGCTACAGAGGCCCGTTGCTTGGACTTGACCTGTCCCTCCATCTCCAGCAGCTTGGCCCTCAGCTCTTTGTTCTGCCTCTCCATCTGCTGCCAGCCACTCTCATTCCTCTGAGCATTGGAGCGTTCAATTTGCAGCTCATTGGTCAGTTGATCCACCTAGTTATAGGTAAAAATGATCTGTGGTATCACCTTGAAAGAACACCTTCACTACAGCATCCAAATGGATGAATGGCACAATAACCCCATTACCTCCTGCACACTTCTCCGCAGTCTCTCACTGAGCGTCTCTGTGTTTGCCTGTTCCTCGTCAAGCTCCTCTTCCAACTGTTGGATCTTGGCTTCCAGACGACGTCTCTCATCAGACATGCCGGATCTATCAGTGGACAATTATTGCATATGGTGTTATTCCAGTTTAATCTTCATTTTTCCATTTTGCAAATACTAATTCCCAACTTACTTTCCAAACGAGCCGCTTGCTATCTCCCCTGCTATCTCATCTCTCTCTCGTTCAGCTTGTTTGCGAGCTCTCTCTGCTGTAGCCAGTTCCTACGAAGGCATTGACATTACAATTGTATGGCAAGATATTTAAGCAAATTTCCATCAACATTTGATATCATGTATACCTCATGTAAGTGTAAGATTTCTGCTTCCATGGTTCTGGCCTTTCTCTCAGATTCTCTAGCTTCAGAAAGAACCTCCTTGTTGGACGCTCGCGCATCTTCCAGCTCCCTCTGGGAATCTTTCATCTGCGTCTGTCATGGGGAAGACAACTAACATAGATGAATGTTGATAAAGGCTTGGGAAACTAAAATAATTTGAAGGTTTGACCCTCTGACCTGAGTCTTGCGAAGTTGTTTAATGGCCTCATCCCTCGCCCTGCTGATGGCATCAACTTGGTCTTCAAGGTCCTGCAAATCCCCCTCAAGTTTCTTCTTGGCAGCTGCCAGTGAAGTTCTCATCTTCTGCTCATCTTCCAGCTCAGTCTCAAGCTCATGTACCTGTGTGCCATGGGTAAATATAAGAGAATAATTGCTATTGCTGATTTGAGGAGGGAAAGGAGTCTACAAGATGTGTCATGAAGTTCAGATTCAGAAAGATCTAAAAAAGCATCAAGCAACAAAAATCAAAACAAAGAAATGTATCTTTACCTGCTTGAGCAGTTGTTTCCTCTTCTCTTCACTTTGCTCCTCTCTGCCCTGCAGATCTCTTTGAAATTGGACTTTGAGGGCCTGCATATTAACTTCCAGATGGAGTTTAGCATCCTCTGCAGTCTGTAATTCATCCTCAAGTTCCTCCATCTGAATTGTCATCTCTTCCACTTGAGCCTCCAATCCACGTTTGGCCTTCTCCAGCTCATGGACCTTTCATAATTTTTTTTTATTTGCAATATTTAGTAATCTAATGTCAGACAAAGTTGACTAAGGTTTACTGTCCAACTTTCATGCTACTATAAAACACAACTTACATTTTTGCCCACGTCATCCTTTGAACTGATCAGATCTTCCATCTCAGTGCGAAGTGCCTTATTAAGTTTCTCTAATTCTTTTAAGGAACCCTGGGATTCTTCCAGTGCTCGAGTCAGGGCCAAACATTTGGTCTCCTTCTCCCGTGCCTCAGCCTCTGCACTATCACGCTCCTGAGCATACTTGCTGGAGATGGTCTTCTCATCAGAAATCATCTTAATGAGGAAAAAAATTATAATTGAGTAGCAGTAATTGTACTGTGGAAATTAGGACAAATTAGTTGAAACACAGAAGTGCAACCTGGTCAAATTTCCGTTGTTTCTTCTCCAGATTTGAAACCAGCTGTCTCTGGTTGTCCAGGTCCACCAGCACATCCTCCAACTCTTGCTGAAGATGATTCTTGGTCTTCTCCAGCTTGTCATAGGCTGCAGCTTTCTCTTCGAACTCTCCATTTGTGGCCTCCAGATCCCTCTGTAGTCGTCTCTTGCTTTCTTCAAGCATTTGGAAATTGCTGGAGTACTCATCCAACTTCTTCTTTGCATCTGACAACTAGAAACAAACTTATTTAAAGTTCATTTGTACATTTTTATTTTGGCACAACATTGCCATATGCAAATGTGAAAGACTGACCTGCGTGTTAAGGGTGGAGACCTGTCTCTCCACGTTCCTTCTGGCTTCTGCCTCTTCCTCCATTTGTTCCAGCACACTGTTTCGCTCATCCTCCATTTGACGTAGCCGAGTGGAAAAATTCAGTTTTTGACGGGTCTCCTCACCAAGTAACTCCTAAATTGGCACACAGACAAAACATTAAGTGTCAGGTGCTTCTCAGAATAGTTATTACAGCTTGATGGCTGTCACAATTCTTTAGATCGGAGCCTTTTTAAAAACAAAAAACAATTACGCTGATTCCCTTCCCAAAATATAAAGGCAGCTATATACAGTATATCACATAAGTGAGTACACTCCTCACATTTTTGTAAGTATTTTATTATATCTTTTCATGTGACAACACTGAAGAAATGACACTTTGCTACAATGTAGCAAATGTAGCAATGTAGTGAGTGTACAGCTTGTATAACAGTGTAAATTTGCTGTCCCCAAAAAATAACTAAACACAGTCATTAATGTTTAAACCGCTGGCCACAAAAGTGAGTACACCCCTAAGTGAAAATGTCCAAATTGGGCCCAATTAGCCATTTTCTTTCCCTGGTGTCATGTGACTCATTAGTGTTACATGGTCTCAGGTGTGTTAAATTTGGTGTTATCGCTCTCACTCTCATATACTGGTCACTGGAAGTTCAACATGGCACCTCATGGCAAAGAACTCTCTGAGGATCTGAAAAAAGAATGGTTGCTCTACATAAAGATGGCGTAGGCTATAAGAAGATTGCCAAGACCCTGAAACTGAGCTGCAGCACGGTGGCCAAGACCATACAGCGGTTTAACAGGACAGGTTCCACTCAGAACAGGCCTCGCCATGGTCGACCAAAGAAGTTGAGTGCACGTGCTCAGCGTCATATCCAGAGGTTGTGTTTGGGAAATAGACGTATGAGTGCTGCCAGCATTGCTGCAGAGGTTGAAGGGGTGGGGGGTCAGCCTGTCAGTGCTCAGACCATACGCCGCACACTGCATCAAATTAGTCTGCATGGCTGTCATCACAGAAGAAAGCCTCTTCTAAAGATGATGCACAAGAAAGCCTGCAAACAGCTTGCTGAAGACAAGCAGACTAAGGACATGGATTACTGGAACCATGTCCTGTGATCTGATGAGACCAAGATAAACTTATTTGGTTCAGATGGTGTCAAGCATGTGTGGTGGCAACCAGGTGAGGAGTACAAAGACAAGTGTGTCTTGCCTACAGTCAAGCATGGTGGTGGGAGCGTCATGTTACTGGGGAGCTACAGTTCATTGAGGGAACCATGAATGAGCAGAGCACCCCTCCCTTTAGAGACTGGGCCGCAGGGCAGTATTCCAACATAACAACCCCAAACACACATTTCAAAGACGACCACTGAATTGCTAAAGAAGCTGAGGGTAAAGGTGATGGACTGGCCAATTATGTCTCCAGACCTAAACCCTATTGAGCATCTGTGGGGCATCCTCAAACGGAAGGTGGAGGAGCGCAAGGTCTCTAACATCCAGCAGCTCCGTGATGTCGTCGTGATGTGGTCTTTATACCGTGATGTGATGAGGAGTGGAAGAGGACTCCAGTGACAACCTGTGAAGCTCTGGTGAACTCCATGCCATAGAGGGTTAAGGCAGTGCTGGAAAATAATGGTGGCCACACAAAATATTGACACTTTGGGCCCAATTTGGACATTTTCACTTAGGGGTGTACTCACTTTTGTGGACAGCGGTTTAGACACTAATGGCTGTGTGTTGACTTATTTTGAGGGAACAGCAAATTTACACTGTTATACAAGCTGTACACTCACTACTTTACATTGTAGCAAAATGTCATTTCTTCAGTGTTGTCACATGAAAATATATAATAAAATATTTACAAAAATGTGAGGGGTGTACTCACTTCTGTGATATACTGTATACATGTAAAAAACATTTAGGTGAAAAATAATGTTATAAATGTGTAAACTATTATCTTGTGTTATTTGATTTTCTATTTACCTTTTTTGTATCTTATCAGACATTAAAATAAAACCCTTGCTTAAGATTATGCAGTACCTGTGTATCTTGTAGCTGAGAGTTTAGGCTGGCAACATCTTTACTCAGCTTGATGTTCTTGCTCTCTGCCTCATTGAGGATGCCATTCACATTGTTATACTCCATCTGAGAGATTTTACAAAAGACATCCATCAATCAGGTATTTCTGTACAGAAACCTTGAACTTTTTCTATAGTAATATTTTCAAAGTGTTTATTCAGAGAATATGTCTGAACATATAACGCACAGTCAGTTTAGACACTGCATCTCCAAGCTCTTCCCTCTTTCTCTCGCTCTCATTAAAGCGAGTCTGAAGGTCAGCAAGCTGGGTCTCCACCTTCTTCTTCTTCTGTTCCACATCCTGCTTTGCATTTCCCAGTGATCGAAGGTTTCCATTCAGGTCTACAACCTCCTTCTCTAGGGCCTGTTTCGCCTTCTCCAGACTGGCCTTGGCCTGTGTTTCAGGTTCGGTTTCAGAAATATAAATGTTTAATTTGAATCATTTTGCAGACCAGTATATCCAAAAGACTTACAAATGAAGAAACCAATATTAGAAAACAATATTAAAATGAGCCAACAATGTTCAAAAAAAGTACCAAAACAGTTGGTATTGCTTGTGCACTGTAATTTTCTTTTGTTTTATGTCAATGTTAAGCAGTTTTCTTACTCGTTTGGATTGCTCCAGCTGTTGACTAAGTTCATTTACAGCCTGAGCATGTTTTTGTTTCATTTCTTGCACTTGAGCCTCATGGCTTCGGCCTTCTTCTTCTATCAACTTTTTCAGCATGGCCACCTCCTGCTCTCTTTTAGCCCTGCCCAAGAAAGATATTAAGATACTAAGATCTAGTCTATCATATCTTGTTTGTAAATGGTAAAAATGTAATAAATGACTATTTGAAAGTTCCATATTAAAAAATCACCGTAGCTCTTGTTGTGCCGCTGTGGTGTCTAGTGTGTCCTCCAGTTCAGTCCTCAAGGCCGACAGCTCTTCTTCCAGGTCCTTTCTGGCCTTTTCTGACTTCCTACAAGCCTCCTGTTCAGCATCAAGTTCATCATGAAGCTCTGAGACAAGTCCTTCCATTTCCTGTATCTTTTTCAGAGCACTGCTCTTCTGAGCTGATTCTTCTTCCACGCTGGACAATATACAGATAGTCTGGTTACAATTTACAATGAGCAGTGAAGCATTGTCTTTAAACAGTTATTTATGATGTGAGTAACAACGTACCATGCTCGAAGTTCCTGAATTTCCCCTTCACTTCTGCCTTGTTGCGTCTTGAGCTCTGCTATCTGGGTCTGCAGGTCCTTTAATTGTTCCTGTACATCATTATACTCAGTCTCCAGTTTACGTTTGGCTTTCTCTACATCCTGTCGACTCTTCTCTTCCTTCTTCATTCGAACTGCACAGACACACAGAATATTGCTTCTAGTATTTACCGCATTGTTTTATTTGAAGAGATTCAAAAGTGACAATGAAAAACCTTCAAGATCTGAAATCATAGATTCATGTTTAGCCTTCAGTTTAGTCAAATTTTTTGATTTTTCTTCCTCCTCAGCAAGGTTGGAGCAAAAGTCAGCTAACCGATCCTCCAACTGTTGCTTCTCCTAAATACACAGAAGCACATTTTACTCATTCACATTTTACTCAGATCTGATATTTGTTTTCCACAAAAATAATAATCATTCAAATAAAAATATAGTCTAGCCAAACCTTCTGCAACTTGCTGTTTTGATCCTCCACAATGAAGAGATCTTCCTCAAGTTTCTTAATCTTCCCATCCGCAGCGCCACTTTCCAGTCGAAGCTTCTGTTTGGCACCTTCTTCTTCTGCCAGTTGATTCTCTAAATCCTACACACAACAATAGATGAGTACAGGTTTCTTATTTTCTTTACCCAAATCTTATGAGAGAGAGAATAAATAAACATATAAATAAATAGTAATTCTTATATATAATAATCTTATGTTTGTGACAATGTCTCTTTATTGTTATTCTACTTGTTCATTAGTCTATGATAATTGATCGCTTCTCAACCTTGAGTTGTTGTTGCAAATTCGCCTTCTCTTGCTGAAAGGCTTGGCTTCGCTCCTCCTCCTCTTCAAGTCGAGCCTCCATCTCATGCAGCACATCCTCCAGCTCTTGCTTCTTTGCCTCCAGCCGTATCCTCACCTCCTCAGATTCTGCATACAGCTCTGCCTCCTCCTGGAGCTTGGCCTGTAGCTTGTCCCTCTCCTCCACCACCTATTAAAGATGAAATACAAATACACACTCCAGTCATTTGTGCGTACCGATAGTGAATCAAATGAATGTTGCACTGTAGTTGAGTTTGGATCTCATATGGTTCCACTCTTGTACCTGGGTGTGTTTCTCTGTGATCTCCTTTAGTTCAGTTTCAGACTTCTGGGCAATTTCTTTGGCTCTCTGAAGCTCCTCCTCCTTTTGATTAATCTCCTCCTCTTGACGAGTCACCTGAAGCAGAGGTTTGACCTAAACAAAAGACGTAAATTGAACACAAAATGACCACAATGGTATTTAAATTTACATGGATATGTGTTATTCTGTTTTGCACTTACTTTAGTGAAAAGTCTCCACCACTGCCAGTTCCTGAGGGTCAGATAAACAGCGCAGTTTCTCTGAATTACTTTCATGGCTGTCAGCTGCTTTTGTTTCTTGCTGAATGCCCTGTAAATTTGGAGGTTTTAGAAACATCAAACTTGTACTATATGTGACATCTTTAGCCACAATCTAACTACAATCGCAGTAAATACAGTGCAAGAAGTTTCAAAGGTAGATGGTGTGTAATTATTTAGCAAGAACTCACTTTCTGCTAAGAAAGCCACGGGCCTGGGCCTGGAAGGCAATTATAATAACAGTCAGTTTCAGGTCACGTTCTTCCTCCAACTGTGCCAACACTCCTGTACGGAAAAATATCTTGCTCAGACCAATCCGGTACAGGTTGGGGTCCAAGTCTAGATGTTTAATCTGATGGTTAAAAAGAAGAGAGAAGTTGTCATCAAGGTATGATAGGTTGAAATAAAATTTCAGTACAAGAATATATATTTTGCTCAACTCACCATAAGGGTACTGGCTTGTTTTCCATCCATGAACCCTTTAGGAATAGAGCCAGCAGCTAGGACCTCATAGCTAAAAAAGAAAAAAAAAATCAATAATTGTTATAATCTGTAATCTTTCTTCATTATAAACATCCAAACTCTATATTTGAAACGATCAAGCATGTGTTTCAGAAATTACTCACCGCTGGCGGAACTCGTGAAAGACGATACGATTGGGGAAGCCTTGGCGACAGATGCGGATTCCTTCCAGTACACCATTACAGCTCAACTGCTCTAGAACCAGGAGGGCATCTATCTTGCCAGACTAAAGACAAAAACAATGAAAAACAGACTCCGTTTTACTATTACTTTTACTAATATATACAGTACTGTGCAAAAGTCTTAGGCCACCATTGAGATGTTGTTTTAGCAATGGTATAAAGACCATATATAATTATATATATAATATAATCTCTTTATTAGAATATAACGAGAAAATACAGGAAAGTATTTAGTGTCCTCCGCTTACACTTGAGCAATAGCTGGAACTTGGCTCTCTTAAACCTAAAGAATGGAAAAGGACTGGAAGGCCATATACTTTTAACGTATTCATTAAATATATTACTGGTTTAATGCATACTCTTGTCATAAATTTGGCACTCTTCTGAGTGGAAAAAGGCATTTTGTTTAGTTGTACCATTGAATACAGATTTGAATCACTATATTATCATATTTGCTGTGGCATACCCTTTTTTCGTGGTTGGGAATGATGCAGCGTACAAAGTTTGGTTGAGTGTTATGGAGGGTGGTCATGAGCTTGCCAAGAGACTCTTTGTACAGCTGTCCTACGGTGCGGAACATGCCTTTCTTGGACTTAGAAGCAGCTGGAGCTACGCTATCCGACTTAGCCATTTTAGCCATGGTTTCCAAACCCACCACACGGTCCACTATGGGAACAAAGGGCTTCTTTCAAAATGCATTTTAGATCAGTTACATGTAAAATAATGTGAGAAAATTAAAAGCTTCCTTTATAGAGCATACATTATTCTCTTTCTGCTTAACAAAACAAACAGAAGTGAATTGTGCTGTTATTTTTCCTAACAAAGACTCACCATCCTTCCAGATGTCTTGCACAAAAGCACTGGAAGAGTTACTCAGTAGGGCTGTAACATTGTCATTGAGTGGGTCCATGTTTTTAGTCAACCAAGATGTGGCATTATAATCCACCTAAATCAAATGAAAACATTACTATTAGAATAGTCATAATTATATAAGTTTTAAGCACTTCTACTGCTTTACAATTGTTCTGTTCAGATAGATGGATGGATGGTTGCTGTATAATATTGTGAAATATTATTGTAATTTAAATTTTCTATTTCAATATATTTTAAAATTTAATTTATTCCTGTGATGCAAAGCTGAATTTTCAGCATCATTACTCCAGTCTTCAGAGTCACATGATCCTTCAGAAATCATTTTAATATGATGATTTGATGCTCAAGAAACATTTCTTCTTGTTATTTTGTCACTTGTTGTCACTTTTTAACCTATTTAATTAATGAATAAAAGTATTAATTTAGTTAATACTTAAAAAAAATACCTTGCCAGCATAGTGTTGCACAGTAAAGAAAGTCTTCTCCTTTAGATTCTTGGGTTTAGAGAATTTGCAGTGGCTTGAGTGGGTGTTTGTGAGTTTTTCGACAAAAGAAACATCGGTTGCCTTCGGAAACCAGCACTCCTCGTCTAGCAGAGCTAGGATACCTGGAGGATTGTTCTATAAGGGAGAACCAAAAAAAAATATATATATTTATTTATATATATATAGGTGCTGGTCATATAATTAGAATATCATCAAAAAGTTGATTTATTTTAGTAATTCCATTCAAAAAGTGAAACTTGTATATTATATTCATTCATTACACACAGACTGATATATTTCAAGTGTTTATTTCTTTTAATTTTGATGATTATAACTGACAACTAAGGAAAATCCCAAATTCAGTATCTCAGAAAATTAGAATATTACTTAAGACCAATACAAAGAAAGGATTTTTAGAAATCTTGGCCAACTGAAAAGTATGAACATGAAAAGCATGTACAGCACTCAATACTTTGTTGGGGCTCCTTTTGCCTGAATTACTGCAGCAATGCGGCGTGGCATGGAGTCGATCAGTCTGTGGCACTGCTCAGGAGTTATGAGAGCCCAGGTTGCTCTGATAGTGGCCTTCAGCTCTTCTGCATTGTTGGGTCTGGCATATCGCATCTTCCTCTTCACAATACCTCATAGATTTTCTATGGGGTTAAGGTCAGGCGAGTTTGCTGGCCAATTAAGAACAGGGATACCATGGTCCTTAAACCAGCTTTGGCACTGTGTGCCGGTGCCAAGTCCTGTTGGAAAATAAAATCTGCATCTCCATAAAGTTGGTCAGCAGCAGGAAGCATGAAGTGATCTAAAACTTCCTGGTATACGGCTGTTTTGACCTTGGACCTCAGAAAACACAGTGAACCAACACCAGCAGATGACATGGCACCCCAAACCATCACTGACTGTGGAAACTTTACACTGGACCTCAAGCAACGTGGATTGTGTGCCTCTCCTCTCTTCCTCCAGACTCTGGGACCCTGATTTCCAAAGGAAATGCAAAATTTACTTTCATCAGAGAACATAACTTTGGACCACTCAGCAGCAGTCCAGTCCTTTTTGTCTTCAGCCCAAGCGAGACGCTTCTGACGCTGTCTGTTGTTCAAGAGTGGCTTGACACAAGGAATGGAACAGCTGAAACCCATGTCTTGCATACGTCTGTGCGTAGTGGTTCTTGAAGCACTGACTCCAGCTGCAGTCCATTCTTTGTTAATCTCCCCCACATTTTTGAATGGGTTTTGAATGTGCGGTTATCCCTATTGCTTGTACACTTTTTTCTACCACATCTTTTCCTTCCCTTCGCCTCTCTATTAATGTGCTTGGACACAGAGCTCTGTGAACAGCCAGCCTCTTTTGCAATGACCTTTTGTGTCTTGCCCTCCTTGTGCAAGGTGTCAATGGTCGTCTTTTGGACAACTGTCAAGTCAGCAGTCTTCCCCATGATTGTGTAGCCTACAGAACTAGACTGAGAGACCATTTAAAGGCCTTTGCAGGTGTTTTGAGTTAATTAGCTGATTAGAGTGTGGCACCAGGTGTCTTCAATATTGAACCTTTTCACAATATTCTAATTTTCTGAGATACTGAATTTGGGAGTTTCCTGAGTTGTCAGTTATAATCATCAAAATTAAAAGAAATAAACATTTGAAATATATCAGTCTGTGTGTAATGAATAAATATAATATACAAGTTTCACTTTTTGAATGGAATTAGTGAAATTAAATCAACTTTTTGATGATATTCTAATTATATGACCAGCACCTGTATGTGTGTGTATATATATATTTATATATATATATGACTGAGTAAAGGTGATGATACATGGGGCAACTTTTTGAGCAATGTATCCAGGCAATGTCGCCGAGCGATGATGCTTGGGCACTTTCCCATTGAGAATGGGCAACAAATTTCTATCTGGATACATTAGATCGAAATTTGTTGCCCATTCTCAATGGGAAAGTGCCCAAGCATCATCGCTCAGCGACATTGCCCGGCAAGATTGCTCAAAAAGTTGCTCCGTGTATCATCACCTTAACTTTTACAGTTTAACTAAGATTAAAATCTGTGAATGGTGTTGTTCATAAACTGACTGGTCTCTCAATGAGCTCAATGCAGGGCTGGAGGTCCAGACCAAAGTCAATGAAATTCCACTCAATGCCTTCCTTCTTGTACTCCTCCTGCTCCAGGACGAACATAGTGTGATTGAAGAGCTGTTGCAGTTTCTCATTGGTGTAATTGATGCACAGTTGCTCAAATGAGTTATCCTGTGAGAAAGGGGAAAAAAAATGAAAGCCTCAAGTTTTGAAAGTTCATGTTTGGATTTTATAATCTGTACACGAAGATTTTTAACCTGTCAGACTCACCTCAAAAATCTCAAACCCAGCAATGTCTAAGATTCCAAGAAAAGAGGCTCCCTGGCGCTTTGTCTTATCTAGAGCCTTGTTGACACGTGCCAAGATCCAGCGAAACAGACGGTCATACATGGCCTTGGCCAAGGCTTCAATTGCAAAGTCGGCCTGATAAATGGACATATTATTATAGTTTATTATATAAATTCACATATTACAAAAATGTGTCCATCTTCTTTTGCATTACGATTTCATAAATTAAAGAATTGTATTTTTGATTACTAGTAATTGAAAAACAATGATAAACCAGTTTACCCCAAACAGACTCTTCATCCATCACATCTTATACCAGTAATGTATTATAACTATGGTTATACCGGCATGTGCCAGCTACAGTATTGCCAATGATAAATGTTACTTTGTACAGTCTTCATATTACATTCCTGCAAAGTTGACAGAAAATCTACTCGCAATTGCTGTCCTGCATCAAAACATGAGTCTAATTGTGTTTTAGACCAGATGGGGAATGCCAATTGAGTGTGACCTGGACGCACAAGTACTTTTATTACATTTTATGCATGCACAGTAAAATGATTCAAGCTTTTTCTGATTCAAGTTTCAGTGTGGACAAGAATCTTTTGGAAAATGCTAGTGTGGATGGAAAGTGTTTTGAAACGAAAACGCCATTTTCAAATGTATCTGGGTTAATGTAGATGTAGCCATAGTGTGGTAATGCACCTGTTCTTTGGTCTGAGCCTTCTGTACCAACTCTCGGCCTACTTTAATGCGAGGAGTGAGAATGGCTTTGGTGAAGTCAATCACATTAATCCCCTGCAGATGGCACACTTTCTGTGCAGCTGGTGGATACATTTAACACAACATGTAAGCATTTTGTTTCAGTCTGGTTCAGGATAAGACCAACATTACAGATTAATCCGTCTGAACTCTGATTGTTTACCCGTGTTGTCTGGCATGCTGGCCTGCTCCTGGTTTTTCTCTGCTTTGAACTCGATGTTCCCAAGCTGCAGCACAGTAGAACATACTTTCAACATGCCTAAAAGAAAAGCAACACTTCATGTAAAACAGCACAATGATAGGATGTAAAGTTATAATCGTCATAGTTTTGTTAAATACCTATTCTTTCCTCCTCGTTGAAGCCCAGGACCTCCATGGCCTCCAGAGTCTCATCCAACATCTCATCATCTTGCTGGTTTTGTACCTGCACGTGCCCAGCCACCAGGAAACGGTAGTTACCAAAGTCTTCTAGCAAGAGCTCGTCTGTGGAAGAGAATGATTGCTAGTGGTATGTCTGAAATGATGCAGACAACACTCCAGCTGTCACAAATTTCATTTTCTGCTTTTTGGTGAAATCTGTGTTCTTGAATGTAATCACACAAGATTTATTAGAGAGTTGTTAGAAATACCACATTAATGCAAATTCTTGCTTCTCACCTTGCATTTTGTCCTTGGCTCCAGCCACCATGTAGTAGAAGATGTGGAAGGACCTTTCGATTTTGGCCTGTCGGATACACCTGGACTTTTCCAGGAGGTCTGGATTCATTAAGACATTAAGGTGCTTAACTTTATGGATATCTGCATATTAATCTGCATATTTTTGGGAAATGTATTATCTAATTAATTTTGATATCAAACTATAATGTTAAAGATTCAGTGGAAGGGCTTATTAGGATACAGGTTTCAATGTTTGCTCCAACGATGTAGCCAGTGTTGTCAAAGTTGATTTTAATAAATTTACCCTGAGAAGTTAAAAACAACAAAAGTTTTTATAGTGATGTTGATTATAATGATAATCAACAAATATTCAATACCAAAACAATGAATTATTAACTCACAAATCTTGAGGAATTATCATTTTTGATGGTCTTTGCATTTCCAAATGCCTCCAGAATGGGATTGGCCTGCAGGAGTTGCTTCTCTAGCTCCCCCTGGACAAACAAAATGTCATTCATTGCCATTCAGAGCAGTCAAACCAGGAACTAGTAAGCATAACATATACCAAAAAGCTTTTCTAATGTACTTTACATATTATGTTGTATATATGAAAGTAAAAGACCATTTCAGGTATCGTTCATGTTTGATGTTTTTTGATTGTCGTGTAAAATAAGAAAGACACAGACATAAATGTATATGACGAAGCTCAGATACTCACATATGCCAACTGGGATCCTTTTTGTTGCTAAATGGGGCAAATAATGAACACGTTAAAATGGAAAAGTGTAGAGTATGACTTCAGTTTAAAAGATAAGTAGGAATTATTGTAGGAATGGTCTTGACAGCAATTCTATGAATTATTGCGTCTTTGACGTCCAGTGATTGTTTACTTCAGATCTGCATATCCTGTGCATTATTGTAAAAGAGTTTTGCTTGATAAATGCACACACTGTAAAAAAGAATTGTTGGTTTTACTTAAAAAAGTAAGTTACCTGGTTGCCTTAATTTTGAGTTCATTAAAATTAAAAATTTGAGTTAATACAATAAAGGCGATTGGTTTAATTAACAGATACTCACATTATTATGTTATCTGAACTACATTAATTATCTAAGTTGATTTGACAAATGAAAAATGTTATGATAACAAATCATGAATATAATTTTTTACAGTGCAGCCACCCAAAAACACTTGCAGAACCATACAGTACCATTAGCACCATTAAATATTTAAACATATATTGTTTAGTGCTGAAGATATTATATCCTATCACAAAGACGTGACAACATTAATGAACACAAGCAAAAATCCTGTTTTCGTAACAGATATTGGATGAAGTATTAAATGTCTGTGGGTTGAATGATATAAAGTTTTAACTCACAGAGCCGGCGTCTCTCTTCGCTTTGTGTGATGATGCCACAACAGCGAGGTACTGGATGACTTTTTTGGTGTTTTCCGTTTTGCCTGCACCTGACTCACCACTATTAAACATACATAAAGAATGCTGTCACGCTTCACATAATTATTTGCATAATAATTTACCTATCAGGCTGGTTTGCAAATATAATGATATTGTACATAAAAATTATTTTATGGCCCATGTGATATTTGAGCTGTCAAACTTAAGCTCTGGTAATTCTTGCAAATCTTTCTGCTGATTACATCTTTACTGCATGCTGCCTCACAGACACAATGGATACTTCTTTCCTTGTGCTGCCAGTGAAAATGAGTGGATGAGCCTAAATGCTTTACCTCTAAAGAACTTGTCTTATTAGACCTGTATTGGCACAGTAATGGATAAAAAGTCTAGCACTCCATGGAGCAAATAACATGTTGGATTTAGAACTCACGTGCAGAGCACAGACTGGTCCTCACGCTCTGTGGAGAAAAAACAGTAACATTTGAACTCAGTACAAGGGCAGGGGAAGAAATGCATGAACTGTCACAGTTAAGAACCTGAACAAGATTAACAAGGGGCCAGGCTGTCTAAACACAAACTCCACTATTGTTCACTGAAGGTCCCCACCTCCAAAATCTTACATATTCTAAATTGAGTACAGGGTGAGATTAACTTCAACTCATCCTTCCAAATATAGCTGTTAAAAAATTCTGTGAGAAAAGGAAAGGCCCCATGTATGGCAATTTTGATGGCTGTAATCCACAACCTGCGAGAAGCAGTGCCCGACACACGCTCTCCAATGCACAGCTGGCTGAGCTGGACTGAATAACTATACAACATGAATCATCTTCTTTATTCTATATTTGCAGTGTGCAGATACACAACATGGAAAGAGTTACGTTTAGCAAGAAAAACATGATTTTTGTATCTTGGATGAGAGACCAAATGGACTGTTTCTAGTTTCCATATTAAACCGGTTCATTTTACTAACTGTTTGTATAGGGTGCATTCAGTGAGTTAAGACTGGTGGTCACCTTGCAGCATGTTTCTATAGGCACTATCAGTGACGGCATAGATGTGAGGAGGAACCTCATGACGCTTCTTCCCCTTGTACATCTCAATGATCTTCTCAGAGTAGATGGGCAACATCTTATAGGGGTTTATCACCACACAGAAGAGGCCTGAGTACGTCTGAAGAGTTTACAATATACATAAGTTATTTACAATAATATGTGTTCAAAATATATGCCGGGAAGCTGCAATATTATTATACATTTTATATGTATGTATATTATACATTTTATAATAAGTTGTTTTCATACTATCAGAATAAGGTGAAGTTTGAATGCACTTACATAAATGAGACCTGAGAAATACCTCTCCCTGAGGTTGTGCAGCACTGAGGCCTCATTCAAGCAGGTCAGTGCTGCCATGTCTTCAACCTTGTTGAACTTGGGTGGGTTCATTTTCTGGATCTCATCTTTGCTGACGGTCACCTTCTTTCCATTGTCAAGCTCAACAACCACCTCATTCCCCGTCTCTTCTTTGATGCTGGCTGACTGAAAACCTTCCTTTTCTGAGGGTATCCACACCATCTTTTTGGTCGACCAATCGGCCTGGGCCACCCCGGTGTTTTTGAAGTCATTGTCAAGAAACAGAAACTTGCTGCTGTCGTCTTTGTCTGGTTGCATGGTTGCTCTTGAAGTATTTCTGTGAGTTATTCTGTGAAGTAATCAGAAATGTGTTTTATCCTCTGTCTGTATTAGCTCCTTTGATACTATGATGGATGTGCAAACATGTTGCCTCATTTTATAGGCAAACCACACAGCCATATCTTTGCCTCTCACGGGCCACTTGTTCTCTGCAGCTATAAAACATGTTAAAAGGTGATAATAAATGCCTCATGATAATCCCTTATATGGAGTGTGTCCAGTAAAAGTTTTCTCACACACCTCTGACATGGTATCAATTTATATCAGCTGTTTTGTATTAAGTATCTGATTTGCATGACACATTTTCAGGTCATTTTACAGTCAGTATGTCATAGACATTTATAATCTTCTTACAAAATATTTATACTGTTAAATATAACAAAATTACGGATGTTCTAATGGTCTCTGCAATTTTAAATAACCCAAACTGCATAAACATTTCTACAGTTCCAACCTGCCACCTTAAATATAAAATTGTACTGATCAATTATCAAAAAAACTAAACAAAACACAGTATGCTTCTTTTTTTTTTTTGAAGATTGAGTAAAATATGAATAAAATATGGATAAAACAAAATATGAATAAAACATATATATATAAATCTAATACTTACATGCTATGATAACCTCTTCTTGGTTTTGCAGTGTCAGTGTATGCTTAGAGCAGTATCCAAAAAATGAGTTCCTTGGATGATCTTTATTAATTTTGAGTCTTAATTTATGGACAGCCTTAGCTTTGGTGGGTGGAGCAAGTCATTTGAACCATCCTACAGCTGAATTTATCTGAATAAAGTACAAGTGCTATTGGCCTATGCAAATGACGAGGCTTTTCCTCTGAAAGACAAGTTTTGCAAAGGTCATTAAACACTAAATGACTATCTGTATGTCAAAGAACCTTCACTTAAGTCATTATTAATATGGTCAATATGCCTGGTAATTGTAGTGCTTATCCAATGCACAATAAGTCAGCCATAAAACATTTATATAAATATATATATATATATACAGTACAGTCCAAAAGTTTGGAACCACTAAGATTTTTAATGTTTTTAAAAGAAGTTTCGTCTGCTCACCAAGGCTACATTTATTTAATTAAAAATACAGTAAAAAACAGTAATATTGTGAAATATTATTACAATTTAAAATAACTGTGTACTATTTAAATATATTTGACAAAGTAATTTATTCCTGTGATGCAAAGCTGAATTTTCAGCATCGTTACTCCAGTCTTCAGTGTCACATGATCCTTCAGAAATCATTCTAATATGCTGATTTGCTGCTCAATAAACATTTATGATTATTTTCAATGTTGAAAACAGTTGTGTACTTTTTTTTTCAGGATTCCTTGATGAATAGAAAGTTCAAAAGAACAGCATTTATCTGAAATACAAAGCTTCTGTAGCATTATACACTACCGTTCAAAAGTTTGGGGTCAGTAAGAATTTTTATTTTTATTTTTTTGAAAAGAAATTAAAGAAATGAATACTTTTATTCAGCAAGGATGCATTAAATCAATCAAAAGTGGCAGTAAAGACATTTATAATGTTACAAAAGATTAGATTTCAGATAAACACTGTTCTTTTGAACTTTCTTTTCATCAAATAATCCTGAAAAAAATATTGTACACAAATATTTTGTACAATTGTACACATTAAATGTTTCTTGAGCAGCAGATCAGCATATTAGAATGATTTCTGAAGGATCATGTGACACTGAATACTGGAGTAATGATGCTGAAAATTCAGCTTTGCAGCACAGGAATAAATTACTTTGTGAAATATATTCAAATAGTACACAGTTATTTTAAATTGTAATAATATTTCACAATATTACTGTTTTTACTGTATTTTTAATTAAATAAATGTAGCCTTGGTGAGCAGACGAAACTTCTTTTAAAAACATTAAAAATCTTAGTGGTTCCAAACTTTTGGACTGTACTGTATATATGTATGCCCTTATATATATAAATTTTATATAAGGTCATGTTTATAACTGATATATTATGGTTCAATTTCATGGTTACCTCAAACAGTTTCTTTGACCCATAGTTGTCTAGAATGGCAAGCCATTTTAACATTTAAACCAAAAAAACTTACTAGTATCTATTTTCATGGTGCGTTCACACAGAATTACTGTAATTATGAGATTCCGACTTGTAAAAACATTCACATCCCCAGAGAACTTGTAATTACAACTTTTGGAGAGCTCCAACTTGTATCACGTGATCGCTGTACCATCTGACCTCTGCATATTAATTTTGTAGTTGATAGTGTTGACATATAAACACATAATTCCAAGAACATGAACAGCTCCAAGTAGAAAGTCAGTAATTACGACATGGTGTGAAGGCAGCAATATGCAACTAGTACTTATTTTTTAGCTACTTGTATATTAGTCAAAGCATAGGCGCCAATTTCTGTTTCCGGTAGGTGCCCAGTGCATATATACAGATATACACAGACCTGTGCTAAAAATTCATATTCCCATGTGGTCTAGAGGCAGAACTTTGGCTATGCGAGTCAGACGTTCCAGGTTCTAATCATAAGTGGTTCTAATCCACCCTCGTTTCGTTTTTTTTTCCCTCAATAAGATCAAAGATGTTCATTAACTGAGGTAACTGATAACAGTGGTATGATTTAAAAAACAACAGATTCCAGCACCAGATCGCTTCTTATTTAACACAAAAAATGGATGTTTCATCTGCCCACCTGCAAATCACGCCTATGTTACCAACCAAACAAAAGCACATTCTCTCCAAGAGTGTTGTGGCGAGTCGTGCTCTCACTGATATCTGATGATCAGTAGCGGCTCACTAAATAAAATAATTCAATAAATACCTATTTACAATAAGCACTCACAATAAGAAGACCAGTCTAGAGAAAGAGCAAGAAGAGGGTTTGAGTTTGAGCGCGCATCCAGTTGAGTGCGAGAGTGAAGGAAATCCGCCTGCGAGCTGAAAGATTTGTGCTTGCGCGTTAGCCTACTTGGATGCGCTCTCTAGATTTTTCATTAAAGGTGGTACAGAGGATGTTTTGTTTTATACATTTTTGCAATATTACTTGAAACTGTCTTTACTAACTGATAAAATACTATTTATTAGGTGCACTGAAAGGAATATTATTAATATACATCATCTGTGCACGAGGTAGGGCCTTAAAAACATCTGGCTTGTCAATCACTGCCCTGACGTTCCTTGTGAGAGACGCGTGGCTGCGCGCTCCAGTAACTTTCCACACTCCACAGGCGCCGCATGCAATGTTTTTGTCAGGAGACAGGAGTAACAACTGCAGATTATGAGTTACCTGAGGTGAGTCCGACATAATGAATCCACTAAGTGTGTGCGCGGCTTTAAGTCGCGCACACACTTAACGATTGTAAGGCCGATTATGAATGTAAATTGATACTTATGACTGATCGCGCTCAAACGCGTCCAGTCAGAGCCAGTTGCGTTCAGTCTGTGAGTACTGTACAGTCGGTGTTCAAATTCCATGTGAAAGTATATAAATCTGCTTCAGGAGCAGGAAACAATCGCTGTATGTTGAGCACAGTCTTAGAATGTTTTAGCTAGTCGTTAAATGTGTGCCCGGCTTAATAACACAGCGAATGCCGGTGGTAAACACTCGTGCACGAGTTTTGGGATGCGTTCCCTCGAAAAGAGCTGTGAAGGAGGGGGTTGTTCTTACGCATGCGCTCATTTAAAAAACTCAATTGACGAAAAGATCCTCTGTACCACCTTTAAAAAACACAACAGAAACGGCCTCAAATAAACTATAAAAAGGTGAAGATAATCGTGTCTGAAAGCTGCAATCGATTTTTCATTGGTTTAATCAATGGAGAAACGAAATCAAAGTAATAGTTGGCCTATATATTCAGGATATCCTTTGTCTAAAAAGTAACTAGTAGCCTAACTAATTTACTATTTTTTTATCTAGTCAAGTGTAAGTAAATACTATAAGTATCTAACAAATAAGAACTAGTATCAGCTGCTGTTTAAATATAGGACAGAACACATGTTGGGATAACCTTACCCAGCAAGTTAGGTTGTTAGATATATTTAACCCTGCATAATGGGTTGATTATATTATTTCATTTTTACAAGAATACTAGCTTTATAGGCTACTGCCTCATTACCGGCTTGCCATATTGTTGTGTGTGACTCCCGTTACGTCAGTTATTAAATTGATGAAGAAACAGCGCCCTCTATGCTTCATTTTATTTCCATACAGGTACCCATCATCACCATAGCACACAGCAGTGGTTATGAAACGGAGGCTGTGTAAACCCAGCACGCTATAAGAGATCTTTCCTGTGGCGAATGGGTATTGACAGTTTTTGCAGTTTGGACGGTTCTGATCCATTTTGGGTGAGTAAATAAACAGTTCTACCGTCATGACCTATGTTTTACCCGCGATATGTTGTTTTCAACAGATTGCCGAGGTTCACCCGGTTTGGGTTTCACAGCATGAGACACTGGCTCTGTCTCAAAACATAGCGAGCTGCATACCTAGACAGTATTTTTTGGGGCGTCTTTGGCGCGTTTGAACGATCGTTTCGAGGGTCAGATAATTTCCGGGCATCAAATGCGCTCTTGAAAAGTTCACTTCGGTTTAAATACGCCTAACACGCCGAATAATGCTGGCAAGGTAGGCAGCTCACTGGGGGTTGAGACGCGGCCACTGTTGCTAAGCTAACCGGTTAGCCACACAGCAAAGTACCATATATGCATAACCCTCTGCGGACTTATATTCTGTAGTGTTGATATTTCTCTATGACAGTCTAACCGTCGCATATAAGAGCGATTGATAAAACTGACACGTGCTCTTTGTCACGTTGTGAAGCGAAACAGGCGTAAGAGTTAACTTGTCACTGCTCTAACTTGTCTTTGTTTACCTAATTCCTCTCATACCAGACAGTATCCTTTTAACTAGAGGACCTATGTAATTATTTGTCATATTTAGAAAGAATTGAGCTTTATTTATTTGTGTTCCAGTTTGTGGAAGGTCTGACTGGTCTGTGGATTAACAGTATTAATTGTAGCCTGACAGGTTTACAGTAATTTGCCCTTCAAGATCAGAGGGTCAAAACATTGAATTATAAATCACTCTGACAGATAACACATGCATGCCAAGAGAGTGTGTTGCTTCTCTTAAAATGCTCTCAGCTGTTATGTTTATGTAGTTAGTCCTTTGTTTGCTCAAGGATATAATGCAATGAAAGATGATCAAGTTTGTAAAGTTATTAAAACTGTTTTAAGACTTAAACACTTACTGTCATTTATAAAAAAATAATTTGAACATGTCTTGTTCTTGTTTATCCTAAAAGAATAATAATAAAGGAAATATAATTAAATATCTTACATAAGTAAATTAAAGGACTTTGGAAACAAATGATCACAACCGTATTATGACATTATTTTAATGGCAAGTCAGCACATTTGAGCTTAACTGTTTAAATGTTTCGCATTTTTGTTTTGTTTTACGTACAGTTCTTCTCCTCATTTTTAGTAAGTTCAGTATTTTTTTTTTTACAATAATTATATAATGGTACAAATAATACTGCTATGACATTTAAACAATTTACAATTTAAATAATGTATTATAATTATTTTTATTTTAAATTTTTCATGTTTTCCTTGTCATTGTACTGGGAAATTGAGTGGAAAATGTGTTCAAGTGTGGCACTTTTTTTATTAATTCAGTAAATTTAACAATCTTTTTTATGCTGTAATTTTAAAGTGCAACAAATATAGCCATGACATAAACACAATATACAAAAAAAAAAATTATATTTTACATTTTCATGTTTTTTTAAAAAAAAATTTAATTTATTTTTGGGGAAATGTGTTCAGTTCTCATTAAAATATTATGTAGCTTTTTTGTTATACTTACTGGAATAACTGTGGTATAATTCAGTAAATTCAAATATATTATTAACATGTTGTTAATGATCATAAACTTTAACATCTTGTTACAGTCATGTGAATTTGAGGTGAAATATGATGTTCAGGTGAAAGGTTTTGAAAGATTCACATGATTGTTGTCATTACAAATAAAAAATGATGGCAAGGCTGTTCAAATGCATTTAGTTCAAAAGCTCAAATGTCAAGAAAATCACATTTCATGTCCTGTTCTTGAGAATTTAGCCGAGTAGTCTTTTGTTTATTGATCTATTATTCCTCCTCAGAGACATGATTATGGGAAGAGGTTCTCCCTGCAGAGAACAAGATTAGATTTTCTTTGTAAGGAAAGGTTCAGTTCATTTTTTAGGCATGTTTTAGATGTCACTACTTAAAGGAGACTTTTTTTTTGTCAAGAAGCTGAAGACTCTCTGCTCTGTTCTATTGGCAGAACAGATCCTTGACTTTAGTTTTCTAAAAGATCTGCTCAAGAAGAGTTCTGGAGTGTTTGCTCCTTGCACACATCATTAGGTCTTTGTGTGCTTTACCATTCGGCCAAGAGCTCTTTGCCTACTCCGGTTGTTACTTTGTTTCTAAGTTTCGTCAAAAGAATCTCCGAAGATGCAGAATAGAATGAAACCCCCCTTTATCTTCTCATGTTTTCAGGATTGGAACCGAACATGGCAAACACACAATCCAGACCTGACACCATGTTTCCAGAACACACTGCTGGTTTGGATACCCTGCCTCTACCTCTGGCTGTTTGCACCGTTCTACATCCTATACCTCAAAAGCCATGACTGTGGATACATATGTATGACCCACCTCAACAGAGCCAAAACAGTGAGTATTAACAAACAGGATTCCGGTACACAACAGTAAACAACTCACTTTATCTAGCAGCATGCTTTGTAAAGGAGTTTCCTGATAAATCTACCAAGGTCAACAGCTGTTACAAGGTCATGTGACTCTCCTCCAACAGGTTATCGGGTTTACCCTGTGGCTTATCTGCTGGGCAGATGTTTTCTACTCTTTCTGGGAAAGAAGCATTGGGGCTACAATAGCCCCAGTCTACCTAGTCAGCCCCACAATGCTTGGCATTACAATGGTGAGACCTGTTTTTTCTCTTTTCTTTCTTTTTGTTTCACAAAAGGAAGTGTTGAATTAAAATTCTTTGCATTTATTTCATATTCAAATGGCATGAATTTGTTCCTGTTTCCTTGCCTCAAGGAAAGGGAAAAAAGTTAAGCAAAGCGCCCTGAAGTAAAATTTTTATAGTTTGAAAAGTTGTCTATTCAAGTACTTTTATTAGCCTGATGGTTACACAATTGAAGCATTTTGTAATTTAATGTGTTTTTATATGTTTTAGTTGCTGGCTACATTCTTGATCCAGTATGAGCGGATGAAGGGGGTCCAGTCCTCAGGGGTGATGCTCAATTTTTGGTTGATCTCCATAGTGTGCGCTACGGTCACCTTTCGCTCCAAGATCCTGCTTGCGTTGAATGAAGTAAATATTGCTTTTGCGTCAAAACTGACATTTTCTGCAGTCAATCCAGATTCATACGTGATTTGAAATCAGATTAATTTTTTTGTTTGCTTTGAGAAATTCACCTCAATCTGAACAGTCAGATCAGATTTTAAGTAGTTTTTTGTCATTCAGAATGTGTTGCATATGTAATGTCAGATTTCACAGCGTCTGAATACACACATTTTACACACAATCACTATGTCAAATTTGTGCATGAGTGAATAAAGCAGTTTTAGTTGCAGTATATTCACAAATGTGTGAAATGTCTCTGTCACTCATGATCTCTCATATGCCATGTTGGTTCTGCACCACAGCACAGGCCAAATTTCCTGTCTCTTCCCACACTGACAGCTACTCTTCAGTTTCTGTAGAAGAAAGTCTCTCAGTATTACGTTGACTGTTACATCATTACTAATATAGCAACCAATACATAATCATTGATACACAGGATATTGAATAAACTGGATAAACAGATCATAGTTCATCAGTTGCAAACTGATAGTCAGTCCTAAAGTACCAATTTAAAAACCAAATCAGATTTGTCTGTTATGTGAGCAAAGCCTTAAAGTGTTGTTTGATCCAACTATCTTTTTTTTTCAGCCTGCCAGTGTGAATGTGTTCAAATATACCACCTTCTACATATATTACACCATGCTGCTCATCTCTCTGATCCTGGCCTGCTTGTCCGACCAGCCTCCACTCTTTTCACAGGCTGTCAAAGACTCGGTTTGTGAACTTTACTTAATGAAGGTAAAGGTATGCTTCATTAAGTGGATGTTGAATAGATGGCCAATATTGTGAATGTTTGTGTACAGAATCCATGTCCAGAGTTGGGAGCTTCGTTCCTGTCCAAAATCACTTTCTGGTGGATCACAGGGTAAACAAATAAAAATAATAAAAAATAAATTACTGCGCTTCTAGAATTGCCTAGTGGTTAGTGCATTGCCTCCCACGTATTGAGGTATCTAGAAGTTGTAGTCTGACTCATGTAATTTCTTGATCCCTTTTGTCCCATAATTTTCTTATTATCTATATCAGAAAAAGTGTTTTATCTGAGTTACTTTTTTTTTTTTTTAAGGATCCTTCATTTTGCTAAGGTTTTAAGCTCGTATTCAGACTGGATGTTGTTTCTTGATAGTTAATGCATGTCCCTGACTTTCCTCACAGATTATTGGTGAAAGGTTATAAAAGGCCTCTGGAGGAGAAGGATCTGTGGCCGCTCAACGTGGAGGATAAATCTCAGAGAGTGGTGCCACAGCTAGTGCGGCGCTGGGACCAAGAATGCAATAAGGTCAAAAGGTTAGATTTGATTGTTTTCTCAAGAAGGTACAAAGGTATTTTTTTAAATGAAGTCTGTGGATTTGCTACTCAAATGACTAATCCTCTGGTTGGGCTATGGTTTTTGTGTTAGGCCAGTAGATAAGACACTCTACTCCCCAAAACGAGCAGCAAAGGGAGAAAAGAAGGATGGACAACCAATAGAAGAGTCTGAGATTTTGCTTGTGAAAACCCTTCAGAAAACTGGTGATCCGTCTCTCTTCTGTGCACTCTGCCGAACCTTTGGACCATACTTTCTTGTCAGCTCTCTTTATAAGATTATTCATGACATCCTGATGTTTGTTGGACCTGAGATTCTCAGGTATGAATCTACAGCATCAAAATGAGCTATTTATGTTTTCCAGGTGTAATTATTCCCATCTGTGCTGGGTTCAGGAACAATAGTACTCTGCAGGGGAAAGTGCAAGCCTTCCCACTGCGTTTTCACAGTCATGTGGTTAGAAATGACTGTGGGAACACCACACTGTCATAACAACAGCTGTGGCTCTTAAAAAGAGCTCCAGTGAAGAGTTAGTTTTGGCATGCTAGAAGTCATGCCATCAAATTGTGCATTGGACCATGTTCAAATCCTCTCTAATTTTCTGAAAATATCACCTGAACTCTCGGCAGTAAGCCTTTAACCAGTTTGCCCACTTTCCTTTCACTTGAATGCAGAAGAACTGCATTCTGCTGCAACATGAAACAGGATTGATTTAATCTCACATTAGTTTGATCTTTTATATCTTAGGCTGCTGATCCAGTTTGTGAATGATTCAAGTGCCCCCACTTGGCTTGGCTACTTCTACGCCACCCTGCTGTTCGTTTGTACCTGTGTGCAAACCCTCATTCTGCAGAAATATTTTCACGTTTGCTTTGTGACTGGCATGAGGTTACGTACGGCCATCGTTGGTGCCGTATATAGGAAAGTAAGTGGACTCTTGATTGATAAAATGTGTATAACATGGTGTAATAAGGTGTTTGTGGACATTTAGAGTATTTGTTACTTTCTTCACATTTAGAGCAAAAAACTTAGAATAATGCATTGTCCAATGTGAATGTGTCATACTTTAACTCCCAGAACAAAAAACATTTTATTTATTGAAATTATTTTTTTAATACAAAACAGAATCTGACTTTAAAATTGCATATACACTGCAGTTCAGAAGTTTAGGGTTGGCAAGATTTTTTTAAATTAAATGTTTTTGAAATAAGTTTCTTATGCTCACTAAGGCTACATTTATTTGAACAAAAATACGGTAAAAACAATAATATTTATTAAAAGCTATTTTCTATTTTAATATATTTTAAAATGTAATTTATTCCTGTAATGCAAAGCTGAATTTTCAGCATCATTACTCCAGTCTTCAGTGTCACATGATCCTTCAGAAATCATTCTAATGTGCCGATTTGACGCTCAAGAAACATTTATTATTATTATCAATGTTGAAAACATTTGTGCTGCTTCATATTTTTGTGGATAATTTTTTGGTAAACAAGAAAATACAAAACAGCATCTATTTGAATTTGTTTGAGCGAAATAAACACTGTAAAAGTATTAATTTCTTTCCAAAAAAAAAATCTTACTGACTTCACACTTTTGAACGGTAGTGTAGAATTATAATGTTTTCCTTGATTTTGTCTAGGCCTTGGTTATTTCCAATGCTGCCCGTCGAACATCCACTGTCGGAGAGATTGTGAATCTGATGTCTGTAGATGCACAGCGGTTTATGGACCTCATCACCTATATCAACATGATTTGGTCGGCACCTTTGCAGGTTATCCTGGCCCTCTACTTCCTGTGGCAGGTATGTGTCCAAACAAAGGGGTCTTGGCTTGTTTAATTTGTGTGCTCGTTTCATTATCCATCACTAATACCTGTTTTTTTGCTCTCTTGTTATCAGAATCTGGGTCCTTCTGTGCTTGCTGGAATTGCTGTGATGGTGCTGATGGTTCCCATAAATGCAGTCATTGCCATGAAAACTAAAACTTACCAGGTTTTTAACCTCTTTTCCTGCTCGACAGGTTTATTTGCTTCAGTTTCATTAATCATGTGATCGTCATTATTTAATCTGACACACTCGCTCACAGGTTGCCCAAATGAAAAGCAAAGACAATAGGATCAAGCTTATGAACGAGGTGCTAAATGGCATTAAAGTGCTTAAACTCTATGCATGGGAACTAGCATTCAAAGATAAAGTGTCTGCCATCCGAGAGAGTGAATTGCAGGTGCTGAAGAAGACTGCTTACCTTGGTGCCGTGTCCACCTTTACTTGGGTCTGCGCACCATTTTTGGTAGGTGGTGCCTTTTGAGTGCATTATTTGATTAGAGTTCTAATCTTACATGGGCTCTTTCGTTATGCCCATTGTTTTTGATGCTACCTCATAGTTGTGGAGACATTCACTCATGTGATCTTGTTTCTTTCACAAAGGTTGCCCTCTCCACATTTGCAGTATATGTGTTAGTGAATGAACATAATATTCTGGATGCGCAGAAGGCGTTTGTTTCTCTGGCTCTGTTCAACATCCTGCGCTTCCCTCTAAATATGTTACCCATGGTCATCAGCAGCATGGTGCAGGTATTACTGTCTTTCTCTTTCTCTCTCTTTTTTTAAGCTGCATGTAAACTTCATAATAAGAATATGGTTTATGTTATGATAGCTCAAAAGATTTTGGACCCAGAGCATCTTCTCAAGCAAGATGAGTGTTAATACAGTGATCCAGGAAACCGTTGTCTTCCTAATTTTGATTTTTGACTGAGAAATCTATTGTCTCCTTAGGCCAGTGTGTCTATGAAGCGTCTGCGTGTGTTTCTGTCCCATGAGGAGTTGGATGAAGACAGTGTGGAGCGGCCAGCCATCACTGGATGTAAGTCCAGTGATTCACAAGCAGTTCAAATTTACAATAAAACCAATGTGCCGTGTTCTTTTTTTTAGGATGCTGTGCTTGTTTGACTCAAAGCTCTGCAGTCCCAAAGCAGTTTCCACAGACAGAAAAAAGTATTGTATGAGAGAGTAACACAGCTGTTCGATGAATCTGTGGGTTTAAAGTCATCCCATGTGTTTTGATGTTCACTTAAGAGACTTCATTGTTGTTTCCTGCTCATTCAGCTCCTGACTGCATCAGGATTGTGGACGGAGCTTTCAGCTGGTCTAAAGACGACCCCCCTACTTTGAAGAGGTAACATCATTTTGCAAGTACTAGTTGATAAAATGAATAGCAATTTTATAGAGTACTAGGGATGGGAATTGTATGGAATTTTAAGATCCTGCTTCTAATGAACGATTCCATGAACAATTATTTTATTACTTTCGCAGAAGCACCAGCCTCCCTCAACACTTAGTCCTAACTAAACAAATACAATATGTTTTGATAACATTTTAATGTTTCTCACTTTTGTTTGAAGTACAATTTATTACAATAAAGAACCATTCACATAACAATGTCATGAAATTCATTTAATTTATTAAATTTTTTTTAGTTTGGTTCTCAATTCCCAGCCCTATATAGTACTCTACGCAAATGTAGTTATACTATATTCAATGCATCAAAATGACTTTTAGCATTGACTTGAATATTGCGGTTACATAGAGCAGAACCAGTGAAATGGGCTACTGAGGACATGACAGGCAAGTACATGTGCATGAACCCCGATACAGGAGAGCGTCAATCGCCAGAGGAAATGTAATCTGGTGAATCTCCATTGATATTAATGAGAAGGATGATGAAATTTGGGTTGCCGAACTCCTTTTAATCTTATCTTGATTTCTACCTCATCTACTTCAAATCATGCATTAAACCATGTTATTTGTCTTGCATCATTGTTCACTGTAAATTCAGTTGTTAATATCAGTACACTCTAAAGGGTTTGCCCATAATCTTCAATCAACAATGAAGTGAAAAAAGAAATCCGAATGTATGAATGAATGAATGAGTGAAACGCCTTTATACCTTTATGACACAATGCCGTCTGTGTCCACATGGTGTTTGAACTGTTTCTCAGCATGTTTCTCTCTCTCTTCAGGATTAATGTGTGTATCCCTGAGGGGGCTCTGGTTGCTGTGGTAGGGCATGTGGGTTCGGGGAAATCCTCTCTGCTTTCAGCTTTGCTGGGGGAGATGCAGAAGCAAGAAGGAAATGTATCAATCAAGGTACAGACACAAGCTACATGTGCTTGTGCTACAGGTTTGTGTTGGGTACGAGTCCACCTTTGTCGAGTCCGAGTCGATCATGTCCAAGTCCGAGTCCAAAAAGGGCTGAGTCGGACTTGAGTCCGAGTCCTTAACATCCGAGTCCGAGTGGAGTCCAGCCGAGTCCAAAATTATTTGAAATTGCAATTGACCTTTTGCAAAGACCCTCCCCTCTTAGTTACTTTCGCTATGTCCGACAAGCAATGCCTCTCTCACGCCTCACATCATGTTCTCACACAGTGGAAAAATACATTGCAAAGCAACGCACCAACAGACAAGACAGAGCAGGTTACTTTTGATATGAAATAGTCTTAGATTTCAAATTTTGTCATTTTTAAGAAATACAAACAATAAATGCTGTTTTGTGGCAATTTAATGTGTAGCAGCTCAGTTCAAGCAGCATGTGAACTGATCATCTCTTCTAGTTATAGCACAAATTTAACATGAAAAGATGGATCTCAAAATCGTACAATCACTGATAGAAAGGGGTCAAATATGTAGAAAGCCAAAGAATTTGCAGGACCTGGAGGATTTTTCTGAGGAACAGAGCTCAGTTTAACTGCTCAGGACAATCAAGGGACTTATCAAACATTGGTTTTAAAGCAAAAAAAGTGCTAAAGAGGCAGGCTATATGTAAAAGTAGGGCAGAACAATGACAACATTTTTTCCCCCTTGATACTGTCATTGCGATTAATAATGTTGGTTAATAGGATTTACATTAATGCATGTCATTATTTTTGTAGATTACATATCCAATCTGTTTCCTTCATGTTTCTTGTTAACAGCCATGAGACGCAAAAATGTTGCTATGTTACTATGTTAGTCGTCGCAATTTCATGACTCGCACAGAACAAAAATTTAGCTGATTAACTCCCACATTTAAATGCAGTTATCAATCCTAAAACTTTGCAGTGTGAACGTGACTACTGGTCTTCTAGCACCATGAAAAACAAAACTATTATGCTGATTGTCAATAGCGTTCCCTATAAGCCGTCACTTACTTACCATGTTTTGCACTCTCATGAAAACACTTGTCATAAACAGTGAAATAGTCCACACTGCACAGTGAATCTCTTATTTACATCACGTCTAGAGTAGACTTTGCTGGTTATGAGGGGATTTGCGAAAGTATAAAGCTTGTGCTTATTCTGAACACATACATTTTGAGCGAATTCTCTGCATGGTGACTCTAAAACGCCTCTGATCAGTCTGATGGGCCATTGCGTTCACGCGCTCAACGTACATGTCTGCGATTGGCTACAATGCTCAACGCTGCAACAATACAATGTAAGTAGTTTCGTTTCGTTTTTGAATAATACTATATTGTGTCCTTCAGTGCCCTGACTCAACTGTACTCTGGGAAATTTACCGAGTCCAAAATGTCCAAGTCCGTGTCAAGTCTGAGTACAAATTCCTCCGAGTGCGTGACAAGTTCGAGTTTATTGAAAATTGGACTCGAGTTCGAGTACCCCAACTCTACTACATGTTGTTTTTTTTTTTTAATAGTAAGTTTGCCTGAAATGGTTTAGAAAAATGTGAAATATGAAAACAGTGTCTCTTTGAATTGAGTGCCGTGTTATATTTAAGTTTAATAGAATATACACTGGGGCTTAGACCACTAGGAAAAATGCTTCTATTTTGCATTATTAATGCATTAATAAATATAAATGTAATATTTTATTATGTATTAAATGTAATTTACTATTTATTAAATATGGCATCCCTTATGTTATCAGGACCAAACGTCCCCTTTTATATTAAAATATTATCATTAAATATTTCATAATATTTTATTACATCATTACATTAAATTAGCTTCTTAAGAATGTAATGAAAGTTGAACTTGAACTTCATAATGTCTTTGATTTCTTCCCCTTTAAAGGGTTAGTTCACCCAAAAATGAAAATAATGTAATTTATTACTCACCCTCATGCCGTTCTACACCCGTAAGACCTTCGTTCATCTTCGGAACACAAATTAAGATATTTTTGATGAAATCCGATGGCTCAGTGAGGCCTGCATAGCCAGCAATGACATTTTCTCTCTAAAGATCCAATAATGTACTAAAAACATATTTAAATCAGTTCATGTGAGTACAGTGCTTTAATATTAATATTATAAAGCGACGAGAATATTTTTGGTGCGCCAAAAAAACAAAATAACGACTTATATAGTTATGGCCGATTTCAAAACACTGCTTCAGGAAGCTTTGGAGCGTTATGAATCTTTTGTGTCGAATCAGCTGTTCGGAGCGCCAAAGTCACGTGATTTCAGCAGTTTGGCAGTTTGACACGCGATTCGAATCATGATTCGACACAAGATTCATAATGCTCCGATGCTTCCTGAAGCAGTGTTTTGAAATCTGCCATAACTATATAAGTCTTTATTTTGTGTTTTTGGCGCACCAAAAATATTCTCGTAGCTTTATAATATTAATATTGAGCCACTGTACTCACACTGCGTTCCGAAGATGAACGAAGGTCTTACGGGTGTGGAACGGCATGAGGGTGAGTAATTAATGACATTATTTTCATTTTTGGGTGAACTAACCCTTTAATGACAGCAGCACTTGAGCTGCATGAACTCCACATGATTTGAAAATAATCCAAAAAGCATCTTGTGCTTCAATGGGAGCAAGAACATCTGACCATCACATGATCTATCCCAAATATACTTATTTGATTTAGAATGGTGCAGAATCTGAAATGCTTGACATTGTATGTCATAAGTTTTCTTTGTTTTGATTTCTTAAAGACAATTTCAAGATATTTTAGATTTAAATAAAAGATAATAAAGACATAAAAGAAAAATGTCAGATTTTCAAATTGGTCCAAGACTTTTGGTCCCCACTGTGTATTTGGATAACTGTAATAATGGGATAATAAAGAGATACATTGAGTGTCTGACTGTTTTTCAGGGCTCTGTGGCTTACGTGCCTCAGCAAGCATGGATCCAGAACGCCACCCTCAAAGACAACATCTTGTTTGGTCGCGAAAGCAAAGACAGCTGGTACCAGAAAGTGGTGGAGGCCTGTGCTCTCCTACCAGACCTGGAGATCCTACCTGGAGGAGATTCAACGGAGATTGGGGAGAAGGTAAACATAGATTTTAGAATGATTCTTACGCTTTCACAAGCTTCTCAATATTATTCCTATCTACAGTCAAACCAAAAATTATTCAGACGTTTTTGATATTTTTGGTATTTTTTTTACTAGTGGGTGCAGGACACTATAGTTCATGTATGTAAGTGAGGATAGCAAAATAAAGTAAACTGTGACATATTATACACAAAAATTCTTCATACAGTGGACTACTAGTAAAATTGGTAAAAGATTTGAACCAAAAATTATTCAGACACTTTGACCTGACCATGTTTTGCTTAAGTGTTATCTGACATAATTAAGATTAATTTTTTCTGACACAGTTTAACTCTGAGATCTTGTCATATTTTATTTTAAACTATAGTAAATAAACTGTATTAATGAATGAAATATTCAAGGTGTCTGAATACATTTTGGTTTGACTGTATATTCTAAAGGTTTTTATAGACCTCATGCGCCAGAGAAATGCAGCCATCTTTAGAATTTTGTCTTTGAGGATCCCTTTTTGCGATAGCTCTGTATATTTCTATGGCATCGCTGTCGAAGAGTAATTAGCTGGAGAAGTGGATTTACTAATTGTTGAGTTAACAAAAGTTATCATGAGCATTGTAATGTTTAAAGCAGATATCATAACAAATGTAAGTAGACCGGGAAGATTTTAAAATGACCGGTTCATTCATAAATCCATAAGATCCTACCTTCATCCTGTGGAAATACAAACCGGAAGACAGAACACAACGAGCGCAGTGCTGAAAATGGGTGGGTCTGCGTGAGGTCTATAAAGGGGTTTGTTTTGATGTCATTCGCCTGGTTTATATAACATTTTATTTTCACATTTTAATAGTTTTTCCCTGGCTTTTGACAGCATGTCAGCAAATTGAAACAATTTTGAAACTGGCTTTATTCAATGTTTAGAGTTTTGTTCTGGAAATGTATGCAAATTACTATATATTTATTTAGATAATGCATCATTTGCATATTTAAACAGAACATTTCAGAAAACTTGTAATACAAAACAATTGTGTCAATGTACTGTAATTAAAGAATGGGGAATTTTTTATCCTATTCACCTCTGGTGTTTTGATTTAAATGTATAATAACAGGTAATTGGGTTAATCATGTGACATTGTAATGTGTCAATCAAGGTAAAGACTTAAGTTACATGTACTTGTGCTACATGTTGTCATTTTTTATAGTAAGATTGCCTTGGGTTAATCGTGTGACATTGTAATCTTAGGGCGTGAATCTGTCTGGAGGTCAGAAACAGCGGGTGAGTGTGGCCAGGGCTGTGTACTGCAGCTGTGCTGTGTATCTGTTGGATGACCCGCTCTCCGCCGTGGACGCCCATGTAGGAAAACACATCTTTGAGAAGGTCATCGGACCTCAGGGCTTGTTACAGGGCAGAGTAAGGCCATTTCCCATATATTATCTAAATATGTATACATCTCTTATAGACATTTCACATCACACATGGTGTTTCTTCAGACTCGGGTTCTGGTGACCCATGGGCTGAGCTTCCTGCCCCAGGCTGACCTTATCCTGGTGATGGTGGATGGAGAAATCACAGAGATGGGCTCTTACACCGAGCTGCTGGACAGACAAGGCGCCTTCGCTGAGTTCCTGCATACCTACAGCAACACAGAGCAAGAGGAGGAGGAGGAGTCAGTGGGAGGTGAGGCGAGGCTGGCTTCCTCATGTCTGGACTTCTTTCATGCTTTCATGCATCTGTCCTTTCACAAAGCCATTGCCTCTGAATGATTACTATTGTTCACATTGCGTGTGATCTTTTTTCATCCCAAGTAATCCACATCTAGAGAAAAATCTTTTTGTTTGTCTTTATGTCTTCATCTCCATGTTTTCCTATTTTTTTGTGTCCCCTCTGTTGGCTCTTCAGAAGAGGGAGGGGAGGCAGAGGACGAAAAAGGGAAATCTGAAGGTTTGAGGGTGTAATTGGTCCCCAGGCCATATAAATTGAATAGGTCTGCATGTACTGCATGACAGAGTAGGGCTTATTATGCTGGTCTGAGGCCTTAAATAATTAAAGTTCAGAATGAGTTAGATTCTTTAGTACTTTCCCACTTCATTACCATTGGACTATAGCTCACAACCCTAAATTTACCTGTTACACATCCTTGCACTGTGCTCCATTTTGATGTAATATAATTTGATCGCATATCTACTTGAGAGCCGAACAATGAGGAAACTGACTAGTTGTTACTACATAACTCGCATAATATGCACACAACATAAATGTGCTTTAATGAGAATTTTTGAGAACATACACTATCATTCAAATGTTTGTGGCTGGTAAGATTTTTTTAAAGAAGAATCTTATACTTGCCAAGGCTGCATTTATTTGAGCAAAAATAAAGTAAAAACCGTAATATTTTGAGATTTTATTAGAATTT
>RJVU01026577.1:2134107-2181262 GCA_003731715.1 Anabarilius grahami
CATCCATCCATCCATCCATCCATCCATCCATCCATCCATCCATCCATCCATCCATCCATCCATCCATCCATCCATCCATCCATCCATCCATCCATCCATCCATCCATCCAATTTTTAAAGTTTCACCTTATTTTTAAGAACTCCATTAGGTCCAATGACCTTTTCGAAGATGTGCTGCCCCACATGTGCATCCACAGCTGACAATGGATCATCAAACAGATAGATGTCAGCCTTCTTGTAGACTGCACGTGCCAGACTCACTCTCTGTTTCTGTCCTCCTGACAGATTCAGCCCCTGTGAACATTGTAAAAATGTAGTGGTAGTTTCACTCCACTGATACCCTGCATATTTGAAATTTAAAATAATTAGATTTTTAAAGCTTTTCACTTTATTCTATCATGTCTGGTTCAGGCATGGTGTAACATTCATTCTCAAACTGTGTTTACCTTCTCTCCAATCTCTGTCAAGTCTCCTCCAGGTAGGATCTCTAGGTCTGGTAGGAGAGCACAGGCCTCCACCACTTTCTGGTACCAGCTGCCTTTCCTTTCACGTCCAAACAAAATGTTGTCTTTAAGAGTGGCATTCTGGATCCATGCTTGCTGAGGCACGTAAGCCACAGAGCCCTGAAAGAAAGTGCTAGCAAAATTATATGTGGAATATGTGAATGATACCAATATATTTTTAATAATGTTCCTGAATGATTTACTGTAACTGTGACGTGGCCACTTTTCTTTTCCATCTCTCCCAACATCGCAGACAGAAGAGAGGATTTTCCACTGCCCACATGACCTACCACAGCCACCAGTGAACCGCGTTGCACTTTGACATTGATCCTGCATGAATTAATTGTTGCCAAATTATTGTCTTCATATGCTTAGAATTGGTGGATCTACAAATATATATTCAAAGGCACCTACCTTCTGAGACATGGTGTGCTATCTTTAGACCAGCTGAAAGTGCCATCGTCAATAACAACACTATCAACATCTGACAAAAGAAGGAAATTAAGAGGTGAGCATATGTTGTTCCAAACCTGTATGACTTTCCCTACTCTGCAGAATATTTCAATACATTTTGAAGATTTTCCCATGCTCTTTCCAGTGCAGTTGCAATGAATGAGAGGTTTCAAGCTTCAAAACACAAAGATACCATAAAAATACCATAAAAGTGGTCCATACAACTCTTGGACAATCACAGTATATTTTAAATATTTTGAAGACATAATATCTTTGTGAGAGAGACATAAACTAAAATTATTTTCACTGAAAACCATGAAAATTCAAAAAGATCTCTCCATGTCTTGTTCATGAGAGAAATAGAAATGTCCAGCTCAATGACAAGTATTTTAAGTCTGGTCTTTTCAAAGAATCAGCTTACCTGTTTCAGAAATGAACTGAATCTGAATTTTTATCATAAGTCAGACTGATTTTGTTCTCAAGTTCAGCTCACTGATTCAATGACTTTGTTGCAGAAGTTAACAGCTCACTGGTTATGATGATTATCCATGAATAACAACACATATTGGGTTACTTATTTACACATTTTTTACAAAAAGCTATCGAATGACCTAGTATATAGCACATATGCATCCTTTTTTGAAGCTTAAAAGCTTTAGCTTTAATTGTAAAACGCAGATAGCACATTATTCAGAATATTTGCTTTTGGTTATGGAAGAAAGAAAGTCCTACAGATTTGGAACGACTTGAAGGTGATTACATTTTGACTGAAATTTCATGTTTTGGTGAACTGTTCTTTTAGGTGTTAATTGCATTTGAGGCTCACAAAACTATACCACAAGTTAATGAGGGAACAGGGTGATAATTATTTTGCTCAATACATATACATTATTTTTTTAACCATCATCCATGAGATATTATTGACCTTTCTCCAATATTCGGATGAAGTAGAGAGAAAGACCGAAGCATTCTCACAACAACTTCTCTTTGACCTTTGATTGTATATTTAAAAAGTACATTTTAAAATAGGTCTTTAACACATAAAAATGTGGAAAAAGTTATAGAAATATAATTACAGCTCCAAAGCTGAAAATCCCCTTCCAGTAACCACTGCATGAAGTCATCATACGCATTTAAAGCCACCACCAACACCCACCTCATAGCCACACAATTTCCTTGTAGTGTTTGCTGAATTACAGCATTTAAATTAATGTATCTGACAGCCAGCACAAATGGGCATGTCTTGTAGAAGAACTGCAAAAATATTCTTCAAGGTGGGCCTTTTTGGCAGATCAGAACAGAACAGTAATTATTTTTGTTTTTTGGATGTTGGGTTTTGTTATGGCTTCCTGCATTAGGATTCCACCATCACATTGATAGGGAAAAATCTCTTTATTGCGCTCAACATGTATAACAATGTTGGTCATCTGAGGCTTATAAAATGTTTTATGTCAAAAGCATTTTATAAGCTTCAGTAAAGTTTGAAAACAATGACAAGCTAATGCACTCACCAGGATTATAAGGAGCTCTCTCCACGCTATCTGGTTTCAGCTCGTCTTGACAGAGAAATTTTCCGAGACGTTTGAGAGAAACCACAGCCTTAGAAACAAGAAGAAACAAAGATATCTTAATATTTCTTTGCAAATGCACTATTATAAATGCATATGCATTCAAATGTTTGAATTACAGTACTGCTGCTCACCTGCATGGTAGTGCTCATAGCAAAGGGCAGTTGACTGAGTGGAGCTTTGAGAATGTTGATGAGAGCCATGGACACAAAGACCTTCTGAGCATCCAGAACATGCTTGTCATCTATCAACACATACACCCCAAACATGGCAAAGGCAATCTGAAGGCAAAGAGGTGTACAAAATTAAATTTTTTCAGTTGTTCGGACAATATTAATATGTTGAGATGACGAAATCATCCAAGAATTATGAACTGTACCAAGAAAGTGGAGGAGTTGAAGGAGGCGATGGATATGGAGTAAAGTATCTGTGACTTCTTCAGAGCATTCAACTCTTTTTCCCTGTAGCCAAGAACACGTTCTCTGAAAGCGTTCTCCCAGGCGTAAAACTTCAGGATCTTTATTCCGCTCAAGATCTCATTCATAAGCTTAATGCGGCCATCCATGTACTTCATCTGGACCTCCTGAGTGCAGAAAACGGGTTATAAAACGTGAATTGAGAATCATGCAAGAAAAGGTGTTTACAAGACCAGAGAGAAACCAATATGGGCAAGTTTTAATTCTTTGGATGTTTCAGTCAAAGCAAATAAAGACATTTCAGTTTTACAACAAAGCAAAATCTTGTGTTTTTTATGGACAGAACTACACAGACTGTCATGCTCAGGTTTTAAATGATCTGTAGACATGAAGTTCCTAGGATGACACTGTACCGACACGACCTCAGTCGCCACAGCACAGATATTATCATGGAAATATTATCTATTTGACTCCATTGAACAACATGGATGATACCTGGAGCTTGCTTCTCATTTTGGCAATGAACCCATTCAAAGGGAAGATGAGAATCACAGTGGCGATGCCAGCCAAGGCAGATGGGCCAAGACGCTGTACAGGGATGAGACATTGAAAGGAATGAATTTTAGATCTGCACTCTGAAAAAATGTGCAAACATCTTTGTACCTTGTTTGTCCCCAAAACATTAGTAGTAGCTTACATATTACCACTATTAGGTGCTAACATGCACCTTTTGGGGTTAGATAAGGTACAAAGTTGTCTTTTTAGGTGTACAAGCTGTTGTTTTATTTCTGACAGTGTAACAGTCCAACATATTTTAGAAGAGGAATAAACATGAACATAAATTCTGTCAATCTTTATTTCTTCAGTAGTAGCATCTGTTCTCACCTGCCAGAGGAAGAAAAGACATAAGGCGATTTCAATGGGGGCCACCCACACTGCATTAAAGTACACCACGAAATCCATGAGTTTCTGGGTGTCTGCCGAAACCAAGTTCACTATCTCTCCGACTGTACATGTTCTACGGGCCGCGCTGTTGATGACCAGAGACTGTGGAGACCAGAATGAATGTGAGAACCATTATATGCATCTTTGCATTTGTTAGTAAACAGTTCAAAAACCTACCTTCCTGTACACTAGGCCCATAACTGCAGTTTTAACCCTCATGCCCACCGTGAAGCAGGTATACATGTACTGATGGTTGAAAAGGGACTGCAGACAAGACAACAGGAACATCAAAAAGGCAAAGAGGTAACCCTTCCACAAGGGGGCATCTTCATCCCTCACAAAGCCGAGCAGTAGGCTGAAAAACAAGAAACAGACATTGTTATGATTTACTGAAACCCAGACAGTAGCACAACACTTATATATGAGTTGATTTTCGTTTTATTTTTTTCTTTGGGTATGTCTCAATCAGGTCCCTAGTTCAGTAGTCAGGGCACTGATCAGGGAGTCGGCCCACATTCATTTTCACTATAAACTGATTCACGAGCTAGGGAGCTGATTGAGACTCAGGGTTTATTTACAGCAAGCACAAGTCAAACCAAAAGAGGGATTGAGCATAATTTATGACAAAAAATATGAGCCTTCTTGGACCTAATACAGCTGAGCCTATACAATAATCCCAGGTACATGCATCAAAGTGCATAATCACTGTAATATGGGGTGTTTTGATGGTAGTGAGGCCACAGTTCCTGTGGTTTTGCAGCAGTGAACCCACCACAGTGCTCTTGGCTAGTCATATGCCAGACAGAGTGGCTTAATTTGATGCTCTAACTGCAGTTTCTTTGCCTTTTCAGAGCTATAGCTCAGCCACAAACAATATGATGCTGCAGAGAGCAGACTCTCCTAAGCGTCATGGTGCTTGGGACAAAATTAACAGTGTGTGGCTGTACCACAGCAGGATATGGGGGGTGGGGTGATGAGTGTGAACTCAGTATTGAGTTCACACTCAATACTGAGAAAGGGCAATAAGTTCATAGACAGTTAGGGTTCCCCTTACAAATATCTGTTATTGTTGCACAACACTTTACAATTTTATGTGCCAAAGGTCTTGCTCTACATTTATATATTGGCATGTGTTATCTAAAAATAAAAAACTGCCCCTTACATACTGTAGATGTTTTGGTTTTACATGATTAGTAATTTAAAATATTTTTAAAAGGATATTTGATGACATTTGACTTTAGAGCTCGTCTAGTGCAGTAAAGTTTTGTAGTAAAGCAGTCAACATTCTAAATACACTACCACACAAAAGAATGTAAGATTATTTATTTTTAAATAAATGAATACTTTTATGCATTACTTTTATGCAAAGATGCATTAAATAGCATTTTTGTAACATAAAATGTCTTTACTGTCCCTTTAATTTATTTCAAATAAATTATTTTCTTATGAACTTTCTATCCAACAAGGAATCCTGTAAAAATGGTTTCCACAAGAATATTAAGCAGCACAACTACTTTCAACATTGATAGTAATAAATGTTTCTTGAGCATCAAATCAGCATATTAGAATGATTTCTGAAGGATCATGTGACACTGAAGACTGGAGTAATGATGCTGAAAATTCAGCTTTGGATCACAAGAATAAATTACAATTTAAAATATAATTATAATAGACAACAATTATTTGAAATTGTAATAATATTTTACAATATTGCTGTTTTACTGTATTTTTGATCAAATAAATGCAGCATTGGTGAGCAGAAAAGACTTTCAAAAACATAAAAAAAAAATCTTACAGATCCCAAACATTTGTAAAGTGTATGTCTTGTACTACAATCTAAAAATGCTGGCTTAAAAACAACCCAAGTTGGGTTGAAAATGGACAAACCCAGCAATTGGGTTGTTTTAACCCAGTGATTGGGTTAAATGTTTGCCTAACCTGCTGCATAGTTTTATTTAACTCAAATATTGTTTAAAAATTACTGCATTGCTTGCTCAAAATGAACCCAAAGTATTTTGGAAAATAACATTTATTATTATGTTTAATAAATGAACATTTATTAATAAGTTTAATGAATAATAATAATAATAAATTGCTTCTTAATAAATGTTCACCTTTTGATTATTATTGTTGCCTCTAGTAATTATGTCTGATTTTTAATTTCCAAACTATTTTAAGCCAGCCATATAGTAATTTTTAAACAATAGTTGGGTTAAATAAAACTGCCCAGCATGATGGGCAAACATTTAACCCAACCGCTGGGTTAAAACAACCCAATTACTGGGTTTGTCCATTTTCAACCCAACTTGGCTTGTTTTTAACCCAGCATTTTTTAGAGAAAAATACAGTATCACTGTGCATGCCATGACAGAACTACTGCCTCTCTCACCTTAACACTTGTGGTATGGAGAACATGAAAGCATCTTGAATGACCAGACAGAGAGTCCCAGTCAGGAAGTAGGGGCCAAAGTTTTTGGCTAGTGTACGGAGTAGACAGAAGCCTGAGCTTTGTTCTTTATGGAGTTTTCTGAGCAGCTGCGTCTGCTCGCTCAGCTTATAACCAAGACCTTGTGCTTCGTTCAGAGAGCTCTCTTGCCTGTGTTTGAAGGAGAGAACACAACATTTGTAACCCAACTTTAGTCTCTGGAATAGCGTTCTGCTAGCATTGTTGCAACAAAGTAAAAGAGTTGCACTTTGTTAACTAATAATACAAATAAACCAGTAGTTATGAGCAGACAAATTGTGGATGTCACATATTTTGCTGACTAAATCTCATATGTGTGCACAATAGTCATCATCTCAGGATGGAAAACATGCAGTTAAGGAAATAACAGGTGTCTTACTGTTGCAGTTTGGCGCATTGCTTGGCCCACTCTTTCTCTAGATCACAGATGATTCTTTCAGATGTATCCTCTTCTCGTAGAGACCAGAGGTCTTCAGCTTTTAAAGGTGAGCGGTAGCCCTTTACCACCAATCTGAGGAGCACAAATATGTGTTTTCTCTATTTCTCAGTGGGATTTTATTCTCTGGACCTTCACAAGAATCTCAGAAGTTCATGAAATAAGAGACAAAAAGATGACTCTACCTGCCATACCACCAGAAAAGTATTTTTGAAAGGAAAGAAGCATCCTCAACTGGACATGGATTCTAGTGGAAAAAACAATACTTCCAGGTATTATTGTCTCAATATTTTCCAACTATTAGTTTTTGCACATGTAAATAAAAAAAATAAAAAAAATCGTAACTTTGATAACACTCTACCTTTACATATACAGGTTTAAAAGTAGCTGGGCGTTTATCAGCAAAACAGCTGAGGATGAGCTGGGCCAACTGGAGAGAGAAGAATGTGAAAAATGCCACGAATCTCATTGCATCCGCAGAGAAATCCTGTAACACACATGACTGGATATCAGTAGACTGTAGACAACAGTGTGGAGAACAATACAGTCGGTACACTCATTTTAAAGAAATTGTTTTTTTGTGATTATAAAATTAACCTAAAAAAATAGCTAGAATTTAACAAAGTTTTTTTTGTATCCCTCTACTTTCAACTGGGATTTTCCCTCTTAGTGTGTCTTTCACTTCTTATATCCAACTATTACAATCAACATAATCTTTGATATTGTTATCTTTAACATTTCACAGTCGAAGGTTATATTCAGTTCAATTTCATAATCAAACTTAGACTTAATTTGTTGCTTGTGTTTTTTTTTTTTGCTTGGGTTGAGGTATTCTTGTTTTAAATGCATGTTTTCATTTCTTCATAAAAATGAGATCAAACAATAATCGGCAGATCCCCTGTAGACCCGTACCTGCAGTACTGAACAATAACTGAACTTGTTTTCTTAGCACAAACTGAATTATACAGATGAATTGTTAAATAACGCTGCATGTTTTCATTCTCCCTGTCTGTGGAGATGACCAACCAGGCACGTAATTTGCCAGGGATTTCCCAAGGAGTCATTCACCACATAACCTGGATGTTTCCTGTGGGACCATATCCATATTTCTCTTCTGCCTGCCCTAGCACCAGGGCTGATCTGAGATCTGAGATCAGCCGCCCACTTTGTCTCACCACAGTGTGCGGAGGCGGGACTGGTGGCTGATGTGGGGCGTGTTCTTTTGGGGATGTTGCCGGCTGTTCCCCTCCCTTCCTTTCGAAGACCTCAGCTTATTATAATGACCTAAATGTTCCATCAAACCAGGATTAATGACACAACAAATCTATTTATGAGCACTTCTAAATCATGGTATAAAAATGACAGACCACAGACACATCTTTATGCCAACAGACTCTTCATTCACAACTTCTAAGAGTAGAAAAGTTGTTGGTATAGTAATAGTATAATAGTATTCATTGAGTATTCAATCGCAACAACTTTCCCAAGAACCCATCTTATCATTTTTCTCCTGGTATCCATACTTTTGTCATATATGTCCACCCTAGGATAATGTACATCTTTTATTCAAATATTAACTTGTTAAAGATTTTGTAAGCATATTGCTTAGTTGTGCTTGAAGTCAATTGTTTTTTTGTGTTTGTGTGATAACACAATGAAACATGGCAAATTATATAAATATAAATATACACACAGTGTATTATTGTATTCCAGTTTTCGCATTTGTTGTTTAGGACAAAGTTTTACCATCCTGCACTTGATCTATTTGTGTAGTGCATGAAACAAGGTTTAAGATTTGTTAGAGAGAAAATATGCTGACAACCGTCCGGGCTTTAGGTTCAAATCAGCCGCCGTGCCAGAGGCCTGGATCTGCTGCTGAAAGTTTTACGGGGGCCACAGAATGTATCCATTCCCATGGACAAGTGCAAATGCAGGCCTCTTTAAGAATATGTAAACACAAGTTTAATTTACTCAAATGGTTACAGAGGATATTATGATTATTTGTCTGCCACACCGTGTGCTTAAACAGTTTGAAGAAACTCAAAAAAAAGGTTAGGGAACATATCCTCCCACAGTGTGGTATGAGAGGACCAAGCACCAGTTGTTCTGCTGTTGCTGTTGGACCTGCTGCCCACTGGCCGAGGGCTCATTAGGGCACAACAGATCTCACCACAAACCAAGCTTCAGTTCCTATGTAAACGTATGGGCTGTCATCACTGAGCTGTATGTGGCTTTATTGTTTTGTTTTTTTCGCCACTTCCTTACAGTATTTTTACTTCCTTACTGTACTTAAGTAGCCTACATTTTTTTCAAGTATCTGTTTTTTAAAAGCCAGTATTTTCATTTTGGGAAACTTTCACTTTTACTACAATACATTCCAAAGCATAATATCTTACTTTATACTCTGCTACATTTCATTAAAATGTTGTTCTTGATTTATTCAAATTTGAACTGAAGAAATTGAAATAGCAATGTCCAATTCGTGAACTGGTTCTTTTCGATGAACTTGTTGAATCAGTTCACTAATTGCAATGAATGATTCATTTATGAAACATACTGATCTGAGCTGCGTTTCCCAAAATCATCGTAAGCCTAAGTTGATTGTAGAACCATTGCCACCAATGGAGATACGATCAACTTAGGCTTAAGATACTTTTGGGAAACGCTACCCAGAACAGTTAACTCAGTTAATTAGGCATGACTAAACTGAGAGTAAAATCATTCCCAGAGCATTAGTGTTTGGAGGATTAGACTGATGGCATGAAAATTGGGTTACTAATGTCTACTAATTTTAGTCTTGTATAAATATGTAAGTTATATTTTGATTATACCTGACTTAATTATCTGTAAAAGGTTGAGGTGTTCAATGTTACTGTATGCGGGCATATTTCTGTATCACTTCCTGTATGTGGCAGGCTACTTTTGGTAATAATAATGAAAATCAGTGCCTTGAACCTTATTGCAAAGTGTAACCATGTATTTTAAACAAGTAATCTATATATAATAATAAAAAAGCATATATATAAGTATATAAAAAAGTATATTTATTAATATTTAATATCTTGCTGTTTTGGTCCATCAGACTGTTGTAAAGTGGCATATGTTTTGTTGCCACACTGTCATAACTATTCATCAGTTCTGATAGACTGGGCTGTCTTTAGGGGGGACAGCGTTTGAGGGGGCCCTGCAGCGAACCAACCGAGGGGCAACCCCTCCCCCGAGGAACGGTATCACGGTATACCTCGCAATGGGCCCTGCCCCATGCTTGGGACAGCCCTGCTGGTAGCCACATAATATAAATATAAAACAAAATATGCACATAGCCCTAAAGATTATACATTCCACACTCAATATACTGTCTCTGAATGTCAGCTACATATACATTTTCCATTCCAGTGTCAAGATGTTTATTGTGTCTGTGACAAGATGCAGTAAAATAATTATGGAGTGGGAGCATCACATCAGGCCAGACACAGACTGAGGGAGACAGTAACGGCATCCGCAGACGTATGCGGCTTCTCCTATCTGTCTGGAAAAGCACCAGCGATTGTGACTGCTCTCGGCACTGCCTCAGCTTCGGACATAGAGGGCATTGAGGGAAATGGAAAAGGAAAACCGACAGGCCTGAGAAGTGCACCATCTGTTAGCACTCTGTTTACGCACTGCTGTGTTAGGCTCTCAGACACAGCACAGATAAATTTAGAGCGTGAGATTAAGTAATATTCAGAAGAAAAACCATACGAGGGCCAGTGTTACGCATACGTAAAGGGAGAACAACAAATCCTAGACATTTTGTATTGCCAGGAATTCACAGATGAAGGCAACAAGTCAAATTTACTCATTTCTTAAAGCACCACTAATGGCTGTTATATTAGCAACCCTTTAGTAATAGGGGTCCAAACTTTGTGACCACAAGTATAAAAGCTTCTTTGTGTGTGTGTGTGTGTGTGTGCGCGCGCATTTTTTCAATTTAATCTGTTTTATTACTATTATTAATATTATTATTACAATTACATTGGCAGAAACACTCCTAAAAATTTTTGCAGAATCATAAAACTTTCTGGGGTTTAAGTTAGATTTCAAATTCAAGATTTTCAGTGTACTATCAGACTTTTGAGTCCTTCTGTACATATTGGGTGAACTCCAGTACATTGAGATGTTTATTTTAAATTCTTCATCAATTAGATATGAAAATAGTTTTTTTTTTTTATACAGTAGTTTGATATACTTGGGATTTACAAACCTCATCTATGATGGCTTGTATGTTGGCTCTAAGAGGCACCAGTGAGCAGACCACCGCCAGCGTCCAAAACAGGAAGAGAAAGATAGAGGACCGAAAGCCCCTCAGCCTTTCCAAGTGGATCACCAACACTGCCAGTATCTGAGGACACAGTTTATTTCAGTCAGTGTGCTAGTTGAGGTCAATAGAGAAATCCAAAACACACTAGAAGAAAAGGACTGAATACCATTAGACAGCTTTTTTTATTTTTTATAAATTTTGTATTGATTCTGTACAGGTAAGCATAGACTACTGTGAATGTTTACTACTGCGTCAGGACTTTAAAATGGACTTATCTGTTTGGGCAGATCTAAAAAAGAAAAAAAAAAGTTTACTACAACCACTGTTGACACTGCTGTCTGCTGTGACCAGAGGTAAAAGAAGCTTATTTATCCTGATCCCTTCAGGAAACTTCTGCCAGACGTCTGGCCACAAAGAGATTTGTTCATTCAAGCTTAAATATAACAGATCATAAATCTTAACTATCCTCTAAAAGAGTTCCAGTGAAAAAAAAAATAGAGTTTAGAACATAAATTTGGGCCCTTATATTTCTGAAATCAGCATGGTGTTTCGTAACAGTCATTAATGGAAAGGGGAGGTTTAGGAGAATAGTACTATTGTGATTTACCATGGTAAGGCTGCGAATTATAGGGCTCAGGAGAAAGACCATGTGACGCTCTATGTCTCTCCTCCTTTCCACCAGCAGATAGACCATCTCCAGGAAACCAAAGGAAGCCAGACAGAGACCCAAACCCTGCAAGACATACACACAGACATGTAAGCATTAACTGCAACGTTGTGGTGTCATGCGCCCCAAAATTGTTATTTACTTAAACTACCGATGAAAGTTTTAGGGAAAGTCTCTTATGCTCATCTAGGCTGCATTTATTTGATAATAAATACAGTAAAAAAAAAAACTGCGATATTGTGAAATATTATTACAATTCAAAACAACTGTTTTCTACTTGAATATATTTAAAAATATAATTTAATGTAATTTTCAGCATCATTACTCCAGTCTTCAGTGTCACATGATCCTTCAGAAATCATTCTAATATGATGATTTGCTGCACAAGAAACATTTATTATTATTATCAGTGTTGAAAACAGCTTAATATTTTTGTGGAAACTGATACTTTCTGGATTTTTTGATGAATAGAAAATTCAAAAGAACACTATAAATGTCTTTACTTTCACTTTTAATCAATTTAATGGGTCCTTGCTGAATAAAAGTATTAATTTCTTTCAAAAAGAAAGAAAGAAATCTCACTGACCCTGATCTTTTGAACAATAGTGTGTGCTCTTTTAGAATTGATACCATAACCCAACTGGGTCAAAACGTACGACATTATATTATTTGATTTGATATGTTTTTCTTCCCGTATTTTCCTGACTTTTATGCTCTTTAATGATGTCACCTATTTCTACATTTCCATGCACATAACAATAATCTGTGAGTTTTTCAGGTGACTGATTCTATATTAAAATCACGGGCTCAGAGATGTGGTAAATTGAATTTAGTCAAGTCTTGATGACTCACCGTCTTGGCACAGCAGAGGCTGGATATAGATATGCATCCATTGTCGTAGAATTTGAGGTACAAGCAGTAGAAAGGGGCACAAACCCAGAGATAGAAACAGGGGAACCACACCAGTACTGTGTGCTGAAAACACTTGGTGAGGTCTGGATGTGGTGTGTACCATGTGACGTTCCAGTCCTGAAAATGCAATGTTAAACCATTAGTCCTTGTTAACTTGTCACATTAGGAGTTACAGTATTCTGTAATTATTAACAACCACTTAGGCACAGTTTACAACTTATTAGATTTTGTTCACTCTCTGCACTCATAGTTAATTACTCAGTGAACAAAACATAATTCTTAATTTTGCTGAATTTTCATAGATGTTCCCCAGTGTTTGTTCAGTCCAAATGGCTCTGTGTATTTGTGATTTATGTTAGTTGTCTTGCAGTGCTGTGGTGTTTGCAAGAGACAAATTGTGTGAAATTGCAGAGAGGTGAAAGGTAAAGCTCCTGTAATAAATCTTCAGTTTTTCTGTGCTTTTAAATATCACTTTGTTTGCCAAGTGGATTTATGAGTAGATGTGGATTTGTCTTGGTTGTTATTTCAAGTAATGCCAGGAAAAAACATCTTTATCTCCACAAAAGTGCACTGATCCTTATTAAGGCAGTGATGTGACATGTCGTTCAAATATTAAAGGTGCATTTCTTTGTTTTAGCCCTAGGAATTAAATAGATTTTTTTCTGATTCTCTTCTGATTGTAGAAAAACCACAATTTCCACAAATGTAACGTACAAAGAAACTAATTGATTTCAAAATTTCACTGTTGTAGACAGATATTGTTTCCACTCAGAAGCATTGCTAGCAGCAGAACACATTGGTTCTGCTGAGAGATATAGTCTTAACTGTATATTTAAAGTAAATGTATTTCACAGTTGAAAGCAAACAGGCTTTGATACGTGACAAAAATGCTAATGTGTGCATTTCGAATACATCAAAGTTGGACAAACTCCGTTTGAAATCATTGCCAAGACTTCTCTCTCAAGATGAATTTCACAGGCTTGTTCTATTCAGACATCAGTAATTCTCACTGTATCTCTTCGGTTATTTCTGGCTTTTCTATGTTGGAAAATAGGCTGATGTCCAAACGCAGCTGTAGAGCTGTTATGTTACGTTTTTCTCTTTCAAACTTTCTCTGGACTAACGAGAACTTGTTTGGCTGTGGTTATTTCGGCAATGGCACAGCTCTGATAAATACTGCATGCTGGTTGGAAGGAGTCTTGTGGTATGGCAGTATATAAGAAGTGCACCTTTGGCAAGCCACAATGTAAACCCCATATACACCATGAGAAGGGCCATGAGCATTAGGCACAGCTCTGTTTAAGCTTGTTTGCTCATGTTGCCTGATGGAGAAGTTCAACAGATATCTGTCCTATAGGTCTTATTTTTCTCCAGTGCATTGTTTTACTCAAAAACGAATATATTTTTCTCAGCCTTATGTTGTTCTAAACCCCATTTTTCCACACTGTAAACCCTAACACTCAACATAATTGATTTGAGCAGGACAAAGTCAAATTAACTTTTATGAGTATTTGGCACTTTCTTTTTATTTCGAGTTCACAGAACTGATATATTTTAAGTAAACTGAACTGTTTCGTTGCTTTGAGTTCTATGAACTCTTTCTTTTAATTTAGATGAACTCAAGTTTAACTCTAAACTGGGCTGGGATTTTTGTTTACCAGCATGCTTTGCCCATGGCACTCGAACGGGAGAGTAAATGCTAAAATGAAGAGTTATATAATGTTTTTTGTGCAAGATTAATGTTAAGTGGGAGATTTAGTAGTGATTAATGTGATGGTGATTGTTATGCTAATTTAGAAGAGTTTCTGTTAATAAGGGTTTTTGGAGCATCACCATCATTGTGACAAATGGTGCGTTCGGCTTGGCTTGAGAGCAAGTATGTTAAATGTTTTATATTGCTGTACGCATTCAGCAAGTGCTATACCATGCTATTGCTAGCAAGTTTGCAAATTAGAAAGTTAACTTTTTCTGTATTAGCCAGTTATAACTAGCTAAGTTTCCACTAAGAAATTGTTTACATTGAGATTACATGATAATTTTAAGTTAAATGTATGAATTAGTTTACTCAAATAAGAGATTTTTGACTGATTGAAGCTTTTACACTTCAAAAAGGATGCAAAAGCACCATAACAGCATCATAAAAGTCATCCATATGTCTTCTGAGGTCATGCAATAACTTTTTGTTAGGAATAGACCAAAATGTAACTTGTTATTCAATTATAATCTTTCCCTGCAGTGATCTGTTTACTGTTGCAACTATATTGTTGAGTTATTGAAGGCTCGAGGGCCGGATCAGATTCATACTGGATTTGTGAACTGGATTCTATTACTTTTTTTTTTTTTTTTTTTTCATTTTAGAGCTTAATTGCTTCAGACTCCTCACATTATTCACAAATTCATCTTTTGTGTTCCACAGAAGAACTGGAGAGTAAATGACAGAATTGTTAATATGGGTAATCTGTTTGCTAGATTCAGTTTTTTAGACCAGTATATAGAACCCTGCAAGTGCAATCCAAACACATGCTGCAGGTTCAAGATATGAGACACTCGATTCATTACATTGTTGTTTTGGCCAGGATATGTCCTCATCTATGAGGGGGTGCACTGTGGTCTGGGCCCAGGAAGGGAAAGAGATTCTCATTCATGTGGCAGTCACAGTTTTCCACAGGGAGCTCAGTGGATACCATCTTCTACCCATCCTGTATCCTTTAAGACTATGTTTGCACTGGTCTGAACCCAATGAAACCACAGTCTCAGGAAGTGATTCAGAGTGGTGTGTGTACCCTTCCTGCAAGTGTAGGAGTACAGACTGCCGGTCAGCACAAATAGGCTAACTTTTAAAAACAGTGATGTTTGGTTTCATGTTGAGGAAATTTGTAAGGGTGGCTTGTAGTTCACAAATCTCCAGTCTTTTCTTTTGGAAATGGCCCTTAATAAATGTTCAAAGAGTGCACAAGCAAGTCAAAGAGTGATGCTGTCAAACATTCTTCAGTAGACATTGACCTCTTCATCTCATTCCACACGCTTTCCTGTAATGTCCATTACGTTATGAAAACATTATTTCGAAAAGTTCTGAGAATGTTCAAAATTTTTTTGTAATGTTTAGAAACCTAGGTTATATGACGTTCTGAATAACATTCCATTGGGTTAAACAGGATTGCACAAAATTATATTCTAACAACAGTAAAACAGAAAATAAAATAATTGATCTAAAGAACAATAGAACTAAAGAAACACTCTATTAAACCAAAGTCTTATTCAAGGAAAGACAGTTCACTCTGGGACCAAATTTGCAACTCTTCTCTACTTGAATGGGGAAATTATTATAAAATCTCACAAACTGATGTTTATTTGTTACCATTCATAGTAATATGAGTGAACTGTTTTGGGATATATACAGCCTTTGATCTCACAGGAAATGGATGATTTCCACTACACTCCCATTAGAAGNAAACTTGTTGATTCAACAATGGTCAAACTTCCCTGTAGTGACTTTTAAAGAATGGTGGACTAATAATGTATTAATAATGTTTGCATGTTAATATTTTAAAAACGTACATAAAGCCTGATAGCGTTAAAGATTGCTCTGTCAACATTACTGCAAGAATGTTTTTTTTTTGTAAATTTTGACAACTTTCTGATACTGTTCCCTGTTAGCTAGGCAGCAACTCTAGCATTTTAAAATCATCTATGCGATCAGTTACTCATTGAATGTACATCATCTGGTCCACCATCATTGTGCAATGGTAAATATTGCTTAATTATTAGTGTTTACCATGGAAGACCTTATAGACCCCCTCATCACAGGGCCTGGGACAAAATTCTCTCGATGACGTCTTGGCTCTGTCACACACACACACCAATATCATTACATCTGATTTTAAAAGAGCCTTGTATATTACTCAAAATAAGAGCAACCCTTCATTTATCTTTTATTTTATCTTTTATCTTTTATTACAGCACTTACTTTGATTTCTATTCTTCTTCCATCTATTTGTGTATTTTATAAAAAAATAAAAATAATAAAAAAAGCACTTTACTGACATAACTGTGACTTCACACAGCACTTACATACTGTTGTTCTCATGTTGAGTTTGATTTGATTCTACTGTTCTCATTTGTAAGTCGCTTTGGATAAAAGCATCTGCTAAATGACTAAATGTAAATGTAAATGTATTTATTAACCCGAATTTCAACATTGCACATCTGTAATCGTTAAAAATGAAGGTGAAAGTACAGTTACATCATGCACTTCACTCTTGCTGATATCAGCTGTTTGAATGTAAACACACTAAGAAATGTAGAGCATGTGAATAATTTTTTAACAGTTCACACATTTAAAACAGGTTATGAGTGAGACAGAATAACCATATAACTGAAGCTTTAAGTGTTGCATTCTGTCCTGCATTCAATCTCAGTCAATGAATCATTGGGAGAAAAATTCATGACTCACCCCAAATGTCTGTTATAGTGTTAAAAACAATGATCACTTCCAAGAATAAAGGGGCCTAAATAGCAGAAACTGATGACTAGACACATTTTGTGTTTTTTACAAGCATGCAGTTCTTTTTAAGCAACCTTAATATCTTTTTAACTCTGTTTTAATCGGCTATTTAAGTGAGTTTATTTCTCTACAGTGACATGCATCGTTCATCTGAGACTCACCCAGAGAGGGTCCAGGCCACTGAGACTGCAGAGGTTGTCCATCCAGGTTACTCTCTTCTTCACTTCCTGTAGTAAATCCCTGCTCCCTGGGCACAGCAGTGTCCCACTCTCTTGTCTATGTAGTCTCTGTTGGCAGAGTAAGTGTGTTTGATAGTAATTGTGCCTGTGTGTGTGTGTTTCAGCCCCTTTTTTGTAGGCCAGCCTCCTGTCTCCTGACTTGAGTCTCGTCAAAACTACAGTCTGAGACCAGGTTTGTGTAACTGTCCTGTTTATGAGCGCAGGCCTGCCAGGTGGGTGGAAGATTTGGACTCTGTAAAACTATCTTCCCTGCTCTCTTTCGTCGCTCTGGCCCACGTGTGCCGAGGCCACAGTACCACAAACACTCCCCTGGAGGAGTTGAGAGCGCCACAGATGTGGCCACACCCCGCTCTCCTTCAGGTCTTGCCTCTGTAAACTCCTTCAAACCCACCCTTCCACCTCTCAGCCTGCTTTTTAATAGAAAGGGAAAATGATTGTGTCATTTTTTTTTTATATTTATTTAATTATTTATACGGGTGGTGCTAATTGCATTTTGTGTGGGGTTCAGTGGGGCTACAGGTCTCCCTGAAGGAAAATGTGACATTCATTAATTCTTTCCAAAAATATAAGACTTTGGATATGATATCAGAATTTATTAATTTTTTTTAATTGATCATTGATGGAGCAACATAATTTATGTAAAAGAAATGATAAAAGTAATTATAAAAATCAAACATGACCAATTTTTTATAAAGCATGAAGAATCAGAACAGTGAAGGAAATTCGGTAACACTTTATTTTACAGTGTCCTTGTTAAATACAGGTCCTTCTCAAAAAATTAGCATATTGTGATAAAAGTTCATTATTTTCCATAATGTAATGATAAAAATTAAACTTTCATATATTTTAGATTCATTGCACACCAACTGAAATATTTCAGGTCTTTTATTGTTTTAATACTGATGATTTTGGCATACAGCTCATGAAAACCCAAAATTCCTATCTCAAAAAATTAGCATATCATGAAAAGGTTCTCTAAACGAGCTATTAACCTAATCATCTGAATCAACTAATTAACTCTAAACACCTGCAAAAGATTCCTGAGGCTTTTAAAAACTCCCAGCCTGGTTCATTACTCAAAACCGCAATCATGGGTAAGACTGCCGACCTGACTGCTGTCCAGAAGGCCATCATTGACACCCTCAAGCGAGAGGGTAAGACACAGAAAGAAATTTCTGAACGAATAGGCTGTTCCCAGAGTGCTGTATCAAGGCACCTCAGTGGGAAGTCTGTGGGAAGGAAAAAGTGTGGCAAAAAACGCTGCACAACGAGAAGAGGTGACCGGACCCTGAGGAAGATTGTGGAGAAGGACCGATTCCAGACCTTGGGGGACCTGCGGAAGCAGTGGACTGAGTCTGGAGTAGAAACATCCAGAGCCACCGTGCACAGGCGTGTGCAGGAAATGGGCTACAGGTGCCGCATTCCCCAGGTCAAGCCACTTTTGAACCAGAAACAGCGGCAGAAGCGCCTGACCTGGGCTACAGAGAAGCAGCACTGGACTGTTGCTCAGTGGTCCAAAGTCATTCGGAAATCAAGGTGCCAGAGTCTGGAGGAAGACTGGGGAGAAGGAAATGCCAAAATGCCTGAAGTCCAGTGTCAAGTTCCCACAGTCAGTGATGGTCTGGGGTGCCATGTCAGCTGCTGGTGTTGGTCCACTGTGTTTTATCAAGGGCAGGGTCAATGCAGCTAGCTATCAGGAGATTTTGGAGCACTTCATGCTTCCATCTGCTGAAAAGCTTTATGGAGATGAAGATTTCGTTTTTCAGCACGACCTGGCACCTGCTCACAGTGCCAAAACCACTGGTAAATGGTTTACTGACCATGGTATTACTGTGCTCAATTGGCCTGCCAACTCTCCTGACCTGAACCCCATAGAGAATCTGTGGGATATTGTGAAGAGAAAGTTGAGAGACGCAAGACCCAACACTCTGGATGAGCTTAAGGCCGCTATCGAAGCATCCTGGGCCTCCATAACACCTCAGCAGTGCCACAGGCTGATTGCCTCCATGCCACGCCGCATTGAAGCAGTCATTTCTGCAAAAGGATTCCCGACCAAGTATTGAGTGCATAACTGAACATAATTATTTGAAGGTTGACTTTTTTTGTATTAAAAACACTTTTCTTTTATTGGTCGGATGAAATATGCTAATTTTTTGAGATAGGAATTTTGGGTTTTCATGAGCTGTATGCCAAAATCATCAGTATTAAAACAATAAAAGACCTGAAATATTTCAGTTGGTGTGCAATGAATCTAAAATATATGAAAGTTTAATTTTTATCATTACATTATGGAAAATAATGAACTTTATCACAATATGCTAATTTTTTGAGAAGGACCTGTATATTAGTGTAACTGGAAATTCTAATTCTAGCTAGGAAATAATAATTTTTGAACATTTTGCAAATAACATTTGCATTAAAATACATGTACTAATGTGTCAAAAATGTAAAACTTTTCTTCTCTCGTCACACTCAGGAATTATATGAAGCACGTAAATTCATATTTTCAATTCAAGAAAAAAATCCTTTAAATCCTTTAAACCTTTTTGTCATCCTAACAAAATGCATACAGAGTGCTGCATAATGGATTTGGCCATTTATAATTATTGGGGAAGACTTGTCCCCCACAATGTCTTTGGTGGTTTATGGCCCCTATGCCGAACTTTTTTTTGCCATGCAAATGAAATTAGTTGGATTTTATTTTTAATCACAAAAGTCTTTTCTCTAAACAGATGTGTAATATTTTTTAGAGATTCATTAGCTACATAAATCTGTAGAATTTTAAAAATGATTAAATTCAATTTTAAATGATTATACCAAAAAAACAATTTATCCATCATTTCACATAGTGACAATTTAAAGGAATAGTTCACACAAAAATGAAAATGAAAATGATCCTATAATTTAATCACCCTCAAGCCATCCTATAGGTGTATATGACTTTCTTCTTTCAGCCAAACACAATTGGAGTTATATTAAATAGTAATATCCTGGCTCTTCACAGCTTTGTAATGGCATTAAGTAGTTTTTGAATCTCCAAAAAGCATATCCATTCATCATAAAAGTAATCCATACGGCTCCAGGGGGTTAATAAATACCTTCTGAAGTGAAGCGATGGGTTTTTGTAAGAAAAATATCCATATTTAAAACTTTATAAACTATAATCACTGGCTTCCGGCAACGGCCGTACGCATGTTCACAAGACCCAATGTACGATGTACGTAGCTCCTCTTCTCTTATATTAAAATCTTATTCTAATTCGTGACAGGCCTTTTGTTTTGCTCTATCCTCTGCGCTTCCGCGTTTGTCAGTTGTCACCTACGCTTATGCTATGCCTACATCATACGTTCTGTGTCAAAAACTCAGGCAATATTCAATGCCATTACAAAGCTACAAAGAGCCAGGATATTATTTAATATAACTTCGATTGTGTTCGGCTGAAAGAAGAAAGTCTTATACACCTAGGATGGCTTGAGTGAGAGAAAATTGTGGGATAATTTTCAGTTTTGGGTGAACTAACCCTTTAAGAGAGTTACTGTCTTTTCAATATTGAAAAGAGTTACAGTCTTTTCAATGTCTGTTGGCTATAGGTGAAGATAAATTATGGTTGTTGTTGTTTTTTATGTATGTGTATGTTTGTGTATGTTGTTTTGGCTTATGATTTTCTGTATAGTGAACTTGTGAAGTATTATATCTTCTCCAGCACAGAGCTGAGAATGGCTCAGATGAAGCGAGTGTGTCCAGAGGTTCTGCGAGAGGTCAGATCAATAGAAAGACTCTTGAAAAGCAGCCCATCCCTGCCTTGGGTTGCAGAAGCAAGTTTAACTGGATGGCACTTATATCAGGTATTAGAACAACTACGTGATGAATGCAACATCTTTGTGTGCTGTATGTGTGTGTTTAGGTGTGTGAGTCTAGGCTGTTTTATGTGATTATGTAATGTCCAGCAGTTAAAGTCTTTCTCTGTTCTGACAATGATGAGAACGATGCTTTAATGAAGCAGTGTAACCAACACACACACACACACACACATCAAACTGTTCCCTTATTCCTGTACATATGGAGGAATTATGACATAAGCTTCTCTCTTTATTTTTCATTCAACTCCGACTTGCCTGTAGACATCAAAACAAACAAAATGTTAATGGTACATTGGAAAATGTATCATCCTTTAGAAATGAGAATAGCGGTTGATTGGTAACATTTAATATTCATCTAAACATGTTGATGTGGAGCAAACAACTCGAAACAACCACAAAAACATTTCATTTTCAGTGGAACTTTACTGCTTGTAAGTGTTTTTACAGTGAGACATTGCTCACTATTTCTGTATTCATTAATGGTTACTGTCCCAGCCTGTTTCCACACTTAATGAATAGTCATTTCAGATGACAGTGGAAACTATTTTTTATTTTTATTTTTTTTTCAAAAAGAGCTGCAATAATTTTCAGAAAGCAATGGATTTATAGGCTAAAAATTAAAAATGTGTGAACTGATACAGAATGCCCCCAAATTATGCATATTGTCATAAATATGAATCATACACATGACTAGTCAGTGACTTTTCATTATGTAGTCACTGGAATTTTCCTCATGATGATTTATTGTGATGAATATTTAATTGTATGCCAGGGTAACTATACTGCATTATGTTTATATACTGGGATACATCCATTTAGAGCCAGCTTTCTCCAAAGCTCGAGGAGATGATTGCATGCTCAGAGTCACTGGCCTATGCTTTTGGCATTGTCACCTGAAAATGAAGATCACAACAGTGACATTTGGCTGAAGAATTGCTTTATGTCTTGAAGTATACTGCAATTTTTCCTGCTGATTTTCTTTATGTGAAGAGACTGTTTTACAGGTTAACAGGAATCATTGGCCTTTGGCTTTCAGGTCAAAAGAGTCAACAACAAGTGAGACTCTTTTGTTTTTTGTCTAGTTTTCCAGTTTTTCTGAACTGCTTGTAAAAGTCTATGGTGCAGCCTCATACATCTGAAGACATAGATGACTGTTGCCTTTGGGACAGGAATAATTTACATGCATCTGTCTTTTGTAGCTCCTCTGTCTGATGATGTTGAGGATAGACAAACATAGAGTGGGTATGCAATGTTGCACAACCTTTTTTCTTACCGTAAAGCGTAAACCACAAAACTGGCCTGGAATATGTTGTATGGTTGTCAGTTGAATGGCTTAACTTGCAGTCTTAGGATGCTTGCTTTGAATACCTCATTACTGAACACACCTACTGGCCAGAGGGCAGTCACTTCACTTACAGCTCAAATATTTCATGCATTATAGTTATTCCTAATGCTTTCATAATACCTTATAATGTACCCTTATATCATTTGTATGTTCTTGTGAATAATTGTAATGGCAGTTATCGTATATATAGGCCTAATAATAGGCTTCTCCAGATAAATAGCCATATGTGACCCTGGACCACAAAACCAGTCATAAGGGTCCATTTTTTTAAATTGAGATTTATACATCATCTGAAAGCTGAATAAATAGGTTTTCCATTGATGTATGGTTTGTTAGGATATGCAGAGATACAACTATTTGAAAATCTGGAATCTGAGGGTGCAAAATATTGAGAAAATTGCCTTTAAAGTTACGCTTTAAGTAGCAACGCATATCCACTCACAAAAATATTGATATATTTACGGTAGGAAATTTACAAAATACCTTCATGGAACATGATCTTTACTTAATATCCTAATGATTTTTGGCATAAAAAACCAAACAATTTTGACCCATTCAATGTATTTTATATATACTCGTGCGATTTATGACTGGTTTTGTGGTCCGGGGTCACATAGGTGAATAGTTTTCTTGTATACTTGAGCTAAAGTTTCTTGGTTTTTGCTTTCACTATATGGAAAAGAGCAACTTAAATATTCTTTAACATAAAGCAACACAAGTTTTGAATAACATGAAGGTGAGTAAATGATCTTCATTCTGTCAGAATCCGGTTGAACTATCCCTTTAACACTTATAATTCTGAAGTCTTATTATGGTTATACTTTGTGTATACTGTGTGTTTTCATGTTTATTCTGGAGCAAAGTCTTGCCTTAAAAATTTCCATTGTTAGTGCAATACTGTAAACATGAATTTTGTTTATTTTTACACACTGAGGGGCAAGTCAAAATTATTTGCAGTAGTAACCGACACCATGCTGTTAATATATAGAACTTGCATCAGACATTTCTTTAAAAATACCTTTATAATGTGCTATATATAATACAGGCTTGAAATAAAGTGTTACTAAATTTGTCTTTTTTTCCCCCTAGAATGAGCTCCATGACCCTCATGCTCTTTCTGTCCTGTTGTTGGACCCTTCTAATGGAACGTAATGCATGAGCACTTCCCAAACCAAAACAGAAGGAGGGAGCAGACAGAGGAATTGTCAGAAACATACAGACAGCTGCCTCAGAGGCCTCGAATGAGAGCTCCGCTGAGGTTAACATAAGCGGCCTGTTTGCATAAGATGTTGTGGGAGGTGACTCAATGCCTGTGGGGATGCAGTGAGGAGATATACTGTTTGGATCCCTGCCACCTCCACACTCTCAATTACAGCATCTGGCTGGACCACTTCTGGCTGGCCGCGAAAAAGCGGCCTCCACCAGATGGGCTGGGAGCAGCAGCCATGCAGTGGTAAACCAGACGCAGATCACCTACACTTCCTATGGCTTCTCGTGCTGCAGCAAACACAGTCTAGTCAAAATAAAAGTTTCTCTTTGAGTTCTCAGACAAAGTGTAAATATACTCACATCAGATGGAGGCAAAGACAGAAAGACAAAAAATAATTCTTCTCATGAACAGGTAACATACTCATGTCAGAAAACATTATGTGGTCATTTTGGCCTCCGTACACGGCTGTCATTCCTGATTAAGCAATATTGTACTGCTGTACTGAACATTAGCCAACATGTTGATATTCGGACCAAACAGCACAATTGCTGCAAATGTGATATTGACAGTTCATTAAACAAACAAACTGATATTAAGTGAATATCCAACAAAATTCGCCAGTTTGTATCTTTTTCTCTGGCCCACCAATGGAAATAGTTAGGGGCTGTTCACACAGAACATGTTTATGCATTCAACTGTGCTGATTTTCCATTGTTTTTCTTTGTAAACATGCGCTGGATTTTTTGACCATTGCACTCCTCTTTTTCAGTGCCTTGTGGATTAAACTGTTAAAACTTAAAAAAATATGTCTCTAGACATTGTGTTCCTGTTTTTTTTAGTTCACTGTTTCACGTTTTAAATGCAAAAATTCATTCAGTGTGAATAGCCCCTAATGCTGCTTGAGGACTAATAGTAAGTGTCACATAATGTAGGACAAAGCACATGAGATGATGAAATATAATGTTGCTCAACTACACAAGCACATCCTCATGAATTCAGTGTCTTTTATTCTTCCCATTTGTGCTTGCTTACTGTAAGTATCCCAGAGTTCATTTCATTACTTGTTCTGTGGTTTTCACTGATTTGCCTGTTATTAAGAGGTTCAAAGTGGGGGATGTGAAAAAATAAAACTTCAAATGCAAGATGGACTGGAAGGATATATTCTAATTTACTTCAAAAGATTTACTTTTTCATTTGGACTTATAATCATTTATATTCTCAGTAGTAGTTACATTTAACTCCCTCAAAATTCAAAGTAGTGGTATGTTTTTCAAATGTGGGTTCTTAAATTATTACAATATTTCCCCTTAATTTTGAATATGAGTTTAAATTATTGACAATAAATACTTTTTCTTCACTGCTAGTAATCAAAACATTTCAATCTAAATCTTTATACCATCATAAGACATTTTCTGCTTTCTGACAGATTATTCCACTAACAAAATATGCCTTAAGAGCAAACGACTGAAACCCTTTGAGGATTAACCTCAAAGATGTGTCAGAAACTATTATAGTCTTTACTTAGAGTAAATTTCCTCACGGTTCAAGCTGTGCATTTTACATAGTTTGACAACTATTAAATGAGCTCTGGATGCTAAAGGTGGAAAATTATTCTCTGGCTAAATCAGTGGTCTTGACACATATTTCCCTCATTATAAGACAACCTCATCTCCTCAAAGAATACCAAAAGTATCAGTTGCTTTCAGAAACGGGGTGTGTATGCAGATGATTTACAGGAACTGGAAGCCCAAAGGCAAAGGACTTAGTCATGATGATGAGCCCTTGTTCTTTTCAGAGGGTTTCAGAGGTTCAGAATAAATTTCCCATAAGATTTTAAGACCGTACCAGTAACTGACTGCACAACAAAAGCTATTTCATTTGAATTTATGTCCAGTATTCTGCACATTTTAATGAGGTGTTTCGAATAAAATATGAGTTGCTTCTTGTCAAATTAGTTTTTGTTTGACTTGATTGTTCATTATTTTAAATAAAATAAATTGTAAATATAGCTACGGTTAATATATTTATTTCAGATATGCATTTGAGCTGGTATTTTAACTAAACTCATTGTTTCATGACAGCTGAAATTGTGTTATTTGCGTAATTATAGGCCTATAGCCTATAATTATAACAGCAAAATGACTGCAGGCATTTGCATGTTTTTACAGGTAACGTTCAACCTTTTGGGAAAATTGTGATAAATTTTGTGTAAGTGTAACAGTTGAAGAAGAAAAAGAACAATACTTGTGTACTATGGTTAATTTTAGACTAATTTCTGTTTATATATGAGTAGCTTTCATTTTTCAGCAAATCCTTTCATTTATAAGAGCAGACCATCACCGTTTTGTGGTCATAGCCTCTTCTGTTTGTTTTCTTATGCTCTCATGTCACAAGAGTGGGAAGACATATTGTGTAACACCATGGCAATCAACAAATAGTTCCTAGCATGGCATTGGTGAAAGACATTTTCACAATGTGGCATCCTACCCTCCCCCTCTGACCACAGCTGCCTGTCTGAAACCACCTTGCCATGGTCATTGTCCAAATGAAATACACTGGCTGACCTCAATCCAGACCACATTTCACACCAGCAGAACCAACAACACTCTTGGCCTCTCTATGGGTAATTTCTTGTATCAACAACAGTCTAGTTTTACACAGTGAAACACTGAACTCTGAGGGTCTTTAAACACAATGGTCTGACATGCAGTACTTCAGCATTTTTCAGTTTTTTAGTGTGTCTGAAATAAGCTGCATTGCTGACAAACAGTGTGATCCAGTACATCCAGTATAGAGCTATAACAAAATACTGAACACTAAACTAAACAAAGTCATTTCTAAAGAATTGCTGCCATCTACTGGCACAATCGCTACATCCTAAGAATTAAAGAGCCACTCAAAAATTCCAAAGATTTAATACAATCCTACAACTACTCACTAACCTTCTATCAAACCATTTTATATAATCTATGTAATTTAGATACACTGATCAGGCATAACATTATGACCACTGACAGGTGAAGTTAATAACACTGATTCTCTCTTCATCATGACACCTGTTAGTGGGTGGGATATATTAGGCAGCAAGTGAGCATTTTGACCTCAAAAGTTGATCTGTTAGAAGCAGGAAAAATGGGCATTCGTAAGGATTTGAGTGAGTTTGACAAGGGCCAAATTGTGATGGCTAGACGACTGGATCAGAACATCTCCAAAACTGCAGCTCTTGTGGGGTGTTCCTGGTCTGCAGTGGTCAGTGTCTATCAAAAGTGGTCCAAGGAAGGAACAGTGGTGAACTGGCAGCAGGGTCATGGGCGGCCAAGGCTCATTGATGCACGTGGGGAGCGAAGGCTGGCCCGTGTGGTCTGATCCAACAGATGAGCTACTGTAGATTGCTCAAGACGTTAATGCTGGTTCTGATAGAAAGGTGTCAGAATATACAGTGCATTGGAGTTTGTTGCATATGGGGCTGAATAGCTGCAGACCAGTCAGGGTGCCCATGCTGACCCCTGTCCACCACAGAAAGCACCAACAGTGGGCATGTGAGCATCAGAACTGGACCACGGAGCAATGGAAGAAGGTGGCCTGGTCTGATAAATCACACTTTCTTTTACATCACTTGGATGGTCAGGTGTGTGTGCTTCGCTTACCTGGGGAACACATGGCACCAGGATGCACTATGGGAAGAAGGCTAGCCGGCGGAGGCAGTGTGATGCTTTGGGCAATGTTCTACTGGGAAACCTTGGGTTCTGCCATCCATGTGGATGTTACTTTGACACGTACCCCCTACCTAAGCGTTGTTGCAGACCACGTACACCCTTTCATGGAAATGGTATTCCCTGGTGGCTGTGGTCTCTTTCAGCAGGATAATGCTCCCTGCCACAAAGCAAAAATGTTTCTGGAATGGTTTGAGGAGCACAACAACCGGTTTGAGGTGTTTACTTGGCCTAACATCTTGGTGCCAGATACCACAGCACACCTTCAGGGGTCTAGTGGAGTCCATGCCTTGACAGGTCAGGGCTGTTTTGGAAGCAAAAGGGGGACCAACACAATATTAGGAAGGTGGTCATTATGTTATTCCTCGTGTGTTTGTGTGTTTGTGTGTTTGTGTGTTTGTGTGTTTGTGTGTTTGTGTGTTTGTGTGTTTGTGTGTTTGGCACCCCTGAAGGTGTGTTGTGGTATCTGGCATGCAAACAATTTTATGAATAAGAATAAGAATAAGAATTTTTATTTTATTTTTCAAAGCCTGTGGTTTCACTGCACCAGATTCATCTTTTGTTGGAGTTCATCTCTAATGTAGAAGACCACCGGCTCTTAGAAATCACCTCTGGAATTAACAAATTGATTAATGTTGTCTAATCAATAATTACTGCATCTTAACGTAGTAAAGTTTTTAAAGCTCCATTTCAGTGCTTGCGTAATATGCATTCTAAATGTGAAGCAATAATATATCATTCACTCTTTCAAAAGTGATTTTCAATGATCACATAAAGGTTCCAAAGATGTTCTTTTTCTTCCCCAAGTTGCTTGTAATATTGCCACAGCAGTTATGCCTGTAATCTTCTCATGGTAAGTGTTAAGTCCTATAATTAAAAATGTTTGATTTGGAAATGTTCATTTTAGATAAAGTTAAAACATCAAGATTCAACGTTGCAGTTAAACAAAACATCAATATAGTTCAGTTGTCATCTCTCCTGTGTCTTTGTCTTCAAGTCTTTGTTCGATTTTATTTCTTTTTTACAGTAACAGCAGGTGCCTGCTGGTGTTTATTATTATTATTATTATTATTTGACATGGACATCACAGTTACATTGGGCAAACCATATGCACTTGCTAAAGTGTTTTAGCACACATGCTAATTTTCAACACTAGTCCACGGGAGGCTTTTCAGAGAACAAAAAAAAAAAAGGAAAAAAAACGATAACAATGATAATAATAATAATAATAAAGTTAACAATAAAAATAATAATACTAATAAAAAAAAAGTGGAAAAGAAATATATACCATAAAATTACAAAAAAAAAAACATTCAGAATTTTTACATAAGCTGTAGAGCAAAAGCAACATAATCACACAATATCGCAATAATAATTAGATATGAAGGACTATTCATGTGAGCACTGTTGTTTTGTTTTTAACCATTTTTTAAGTCCACTGTTGTTTTGGCCCCTTTGCCGAAAAAGCAGACTGACCAAACTGATAGTGGCTCGTGTGCTTGCCCTGTGAGAGCTCTGACGCCTACTGACCAATGTCTTGAAAATGTCTTGTATAAACACTGTCTTGTTTCAAGTAAAATACTTGATCGATATCTTTGAACAGGTTTCTGTGAATAGTTCATATTTTTGATTCCATTCATTTACACAACCAAAGTGATTGTTCAAACCATTGACTGTATGTATCATGTTATTGTTGTGTATGAAGTTTTAAGTGATATTGCAAAAAATGCAACAGCACTGACAGACAGCAAAATCATGCTGGAGATTCATCAATACATTCCCTTATATATATTTTTTTTTATAAAACTTTTTTTTGAATTTCATAACATTTCAAATGGTTCTTCATTGTGTCTATCTTTACTTCATGTTTTTTTTGAGTAGGCTTTAATCATTCTCTCTGCTCACTTTTTGTTGCATGTCTTTATTCAAATCAGTTTGAGTAGCCTACTAGTTAAAATAGTATGAATGAACATTAACATCTATTGAGCAGGGTAAAAAGAATGCATTGGACTCTTTTGCCACCAGTTTGTATAAAACCCTCAATAAATACATAAATAAAAACGCATCTGCTAATGCTAAACATGCTCTTTTAGATTGTCTTGTATCTCAGCGACATCAACAATGTTGTTTTCTTTGTGACCTTGTGCCTTTAAAGATTGTGAAACAGATCAGAGGCAAACAACAGCAGAAAATATGGCAACAGTCTGAATGAAATTATTCAAATGAACTAAGTTATTCAGAGTATAGGAACTCCTTTTATAGCCTTTTTTTAAATTGGATTTGGATAACTCCAGCTTATGGCTAAACCACTGGGTGGCAGTAATGTCAAAAAACCTTTCTTTTATCTCATTTTTTTCTGTTAGTAGGCTAAACTGAGAGACTTTAGTGTAAATGAGGCTTGGAACAGCCGGTACATTCACATTTTATAGAAGTGTTTATTTTAAGATGCATTCAAATGAAATTTATTTCCACAAACCATACTCCATAATGTGAATCTTAAACGTAAGACCACTAACAGGTTTGTCAGAAGCTCGTGCCTCGTGAATAGCGCTGTATACACTGAAACTGTAAGATCTTAATTGCATAAGACGCTGGCGAGAGGAGGGTACAGATGTGAATCCATGTTTTGGATCAGTGCCGGGGATCTGACAGTGAAATCTGGCAGTAATGAAGGTCTGGAGCATCTGGCCGGCTGTGAATGGCTGAATGCTTAAGATGTGAGGTGTGTCCTCTCCCCCGGGAGCTGTGAGAGTGACGCCGGATTGGATGAGCTGTCGGCGGAGGGCGTGGCGTACGCCTGATCTGAGCCGGAGGAGGACGAGGAGGAGAGCCGAAGAACGAGACAAAGGAGGTGGGTGTGGGTGATTGCTCTCTTTCCCACCACACCCTGCCAGGCCGAGTCCCGACAAACACATAATATTTCACAGAAGAGTTTGAGTGTGTGTTTTTACAGTGGAATACTAGTACATCTACAAAAGACGGTAAAAAGAGATAAGGTAGTCAGCAGTATACCTGCTACTAAATATACCATTTCTTTTTCTTATTTTTGTTTTAGGCAGACCAGGCTGGGAGACCATCTTAAACAAGTTTACAGCAGTGATTTTCATCTTAAATTCAGTTGTTTATGTTATGAACAAATAAGACCTTGTATTTTTAATTGACTTTAATAGAGTTCACTGGAACATGATGTAAGACTATAAACAGCTTTTTAACTCACTCATTCCAGCATTTTCCTCTCCAACATCAACCTTTCTGTCTGAAAGTGTGAGGGAAATTTTGAGCTTGAATATTTGAGCTCTCTGTCACAAGTAATATACCTTTTCCATGTGGAGGCAGTACAAAACAAGAAAGTTACAAAAAGGACACTTTTACTAAAATCACAATGATAGACGTCAGGTAAAACATGTGGTTTAATTATATAAAAACATTTCCAAGTAAAAGGTGAAGTATAAAATTATTCACAGGCTCTTAAAGTGGTTCTCTGAAGTGCTTGGTACAGATGTCCATAAAAGAACACATTTGTAGACATACACTTGAAAAAAAAATGTATCTTATAAGACCGATATGAAATCTTAGATATTAAGCTTTCCTTCATTTAAAATAATCCATTACTGAAATAATTATAAAACACAAACGCAAATCTCATTCATGTCCACATTGATGTAGTAATTATATTGCTAAGTAAATTACAATACAGTTCTGTGTAAAGGGCAGAGTAAAATGAACATGGACAATGCAAGTGGACATTACAATAAACCTCCATTTTCTGACATCCCCTTCCCTCTCAAATGTTTTTTTTTCCTTCTTCTGAGGCGTGTATATGTCATTAACTTATATAAATAAAGATATTCAATAAGCTGCCTGTTGAATTGGGCTTTGTTTTGTCATGCATTCGGATTGACTCATTTATGGTTAATTTTTCAATAATTGTCACAATAAATTTAAAAAGTCAATCTTTATGACTTGTGTCAAAATAGAAGTGAAAGAATAGAAGTGAGTCAGCTAAACAGCTCTTGTCCCCAAACTAACAACAAAATCTACATTAAAACATGGGTTAAATATTTCACACAGTGCGTAAAGTGGACACTCAAATTAGTTTGTGTTCTGTGTTGTGATGTTTTGTGCACCTGGTTACGTATACAGTACATCTGATGAACCTTCAAATGAACCTTTTTTTCTGTTGTTATTTCACATTAGATTATGCATTTACATCCTGAAGGCATCAAAAACATATATGTGCAATTTGGAGATGTGATTGTCATAACAATGCCTCGAATGGTCTGCAATGCACATCAGCTGTAGGTTTAAAAATATACTTTTCTAACCACCAATTATTTCACTGTAGTACAGTAACATTTTCCAGTCAGATGTCACCCCCAGAGCAAATGCTCATCCTGCATTCTGGTTTATTTGAACCTGGAGACGCCCATGTGCACATTCACTGGGGAGTGATGGGCGGGGACATTATCCCGTGGTGGGATACCATCCTGAATGAAGAAGAAATGAAGCAGATGAAGGAATAAGAACAAAATGTTCTTGCACCTGGAATCTTCTCTAGGACCTCCTGTCTCCATTTTTAGTCTTGAGAACAACTAGGACCACCATAGCAGGGATTAGGCATATAGGGGTCATAACAAGGGCAAGGACGATGCTGGGAGGGGGGTCCCTCAGTGCCTCTGTGGGGCATTCTTGAAAATAGGTGGTGTGGATATCCACAAATATGCTTTCAACAAAATGATTCGGCCAGGGAAGCAGTAGACAATCAGCAACAGTCTCAGTACACACAGTGAAATTGTTGTATGCACTGCCAGAGAGACAGAAAGAAAGAAAGCCACCATTACTATCAAGCACATACAGTATTATATGGCATTTGATAAAGAATCCTTGGAAAATAGCCTACCTTTTTACTCTCTCCAAAGAACACCAGACAGTACTGTTCATGGACGCCATAGCCATATTAAAATGATATCTACACCAGTGCACCACCAGCATTTCATAGCATGTTCTGAAGGAACTGTTCACACAAAGTGAACAGTATATGTCACAGACGCTCTTGTTACCACAGCCTGTGATGTAAACGAAAAGAAAGAAATAATGATTGATATAAGTCAATATAAATCATGATGGGTGTACAGTTGTACATAGGAAAGCACTATATTACAAAAAAATAAAAATGCCTCATTCATGATGTCACATCTTTTAGTTGTGTCACAGTCAAGTTGATATAAATACAGTAGGCTAATTATCTCTTAAGCTATTTTGACAAGTAATGTACATACCAAATGTTCCTCCGTTTCCATGTCCAAGATCTAAAAAATATAAATAAATCTTATAATAATATAAGTAAATCGTAAATCTTATACAAGTACATCTTACATCGTATTCAACTTATTACTTTAGATAATCGTTTGTGACATATTCATCCTCCAAACAGATTTGTCATGCACTGCATTGTGTCTCATTTAGGTTAAATGAAAGCTGAAGTTGTATATAGACGCACACAAAACTTACCATAGAGAAAAGAGAGAAAGACGCCAAAGAAGCTGAACGATACCCTCATATCAGAGCAAACGAGCGCTGGAGAGATAGTCTCAATCCGCCACTGAATGTGCCTGAACTTTTACACCAAAGAGCGCGAGGCATAACAGGAAACGCGACGGGTGGAAGCGTGATGCGCCGTCTCCACATGTGGAACCGGGGTTACCAGATGTTCAGAAAGCTGCTGACCGAAAACGCTTTAATTTTCCCACGTAATAATGCTCCACCTCTGGCAGCCCCCCTCTCTCTCTCTCTCTCTCTCTCTCTCTCTCTCTCCAACTTGAACAGAAAAACAGTAAAACCTTCTAATGCATTTTCACTGACTTTTAGGCGCCATATAAATACAACCCATTAATTGGTCATAATTGAATAGGCCTATTAAACAAACAAAAAAACGTGAATGAGATTTCATAAATGTATTTATTTATTATTATTATTTCACATAATATTAATTACAAAACTTAATGTCTAGCTAGGCTATGTTTAACTATGCAACCTGTCAGTTTACTTATGTCTCACAAGCCTTCCCAAGTAGGCTATCAAAACATAGCCTAGTTCTTGGTTCATCTGGAGTTGGACATGACGAAAGTAATTGCAAGCTGTGGTGCTCACACTACACAACAAGGTTTCTTCCCAGCTATATATATAAAAAATTGTATAATGTTCTCAGTGACAAGTTTTGTTTTTGTTCCCAGAACCTTTTAAGGTAGGATAACATTCTTTAAAAACATTCAAAAAATGTTAAGTGATAACATTGTCACATTATCCTCTGAAATTCTTATAAAGTGTTTAGAAGTCAGTTTCCCAGCGGGCAAGTACTGGATGTGGACAACTCCACATACATGTACTACTAGTTTCACTTATTACAAACCAGTTTGACTTTATTTCTGTCATACGTGCAAAAAAAAAGTTTTTTCTTGAGAATTAACAGAGGTTAAATGTTGATGTTTGGTTTGATGTCACCATTATTGTTATTAGTGTTTGATTTAGTTGGGCAGTTTGACTCTTGACTTTATAACAATAGTTGTTTTCTGGCTGCTGTAACTGTTTATGTCCAGAACAGAAAATGTGATAAGATCATATTGGCTACTTGTTGGTGATAAAGCTATAATCATTATATCTGAATCACTGATCTCATCCAGTAGCTAATCTTTGATTATAGATGTTAGTAATTTCATGTGATTAGACCTGCGATAGTAGTCCAGCATGAGATCAAGCAGTCCTTTAATCAGGTAATCTGAANNNNTCTGTGCATAGCAGCGCCTATACTACACAACACAATGCTGTCAAGGTGCACAAACTACAAGACATTTGATCAAGAGGCAGTCTCGACCAACAGCGAAAAAAAAAGTTTCTCACCTAAATTACGAGAGAAATTCATGCAAGTTATTATGAGCGTTGCATTGTGATTTGCTGGATTTGTTCCACCTTGCCGTTGCATTGCACATATTGGGGGCATTTGTGGCCTAATGGTTAGACTTGTAGTCGGCCTTGTAACCCGAAGGTTGCAGGTTCGAGTCTCAGTACCGGCAGGAAATATAGGTGGGGGAGTGAATGAACTGCTCTCTCTTCCACTCTCATTATCCACAACTGAGGTGCCCTTGAGCAAGGTGATCTTGTAGTGTGTGCAATGCAACAACAAGGTGGAACTAGTCTAGCCAATCACAGTGCAGATGGTATAAATGGAAAAACCTTGTAATAATTTGTGTGATTTTATATGTAGTTCCAAATGTAGGTTCGGGAGGAGCCTAAACATTCAGTCCTGTCAATCATCATTACGAGCATTTATAAGAAGCAGTCACTGCGTCATCCCAGCGACAATTCTTCCAGCATTCCTCATGCTCCCCATCTCCTCCTCTATTTTTCTTATTCTCCCTCTGCGCAGTACTGTTATTGGGCATTTTATCTCGGAGCTTGAGCCGAGCCTCGGGTTCGAGCCTCATTCTAGGACAGCAAGCCAAGTTTGTTTACCATTAACTATTAAAACTGAATGGGCAGGCGAACTAGTGAAGTTGTAAAACATTTTTTTTTTTTTTTTGCTGTTGGAGGGGACTGCCTCTTGACCAAATGTCTTGTAGTTTGTGCACCTCGTTAGAGTTGTGTTGTGTAGTATGCACACTGCTATGACAAGATGACGACAGATGACAAGAAACCTCGTTGTGTAGCGAGCACCACAGCAATTCGGGTAGTCTACAGTCCTGTAGTGTGAACTTGCTCTTAGTAGTTGTGTTGCGGTAAGTAGTAGAGGAAACTCTGTTAGATTACAATACCCATTTGAGAAAAGTTAACTGAGCTTCATGAAAGTTCTTCTTGTTTTAATGGAACCAGTTCTCAGATCAAGTTTTGACTCATGATATTGTAAAAGCACTGTTGTGTTTAAAAGATAGCTGTTTCCCTGAGGCGCGGATCTTTTCTGAGCTGAGAACACCCAGGCCAGATGCACATCTGCAAGCGGGTCTCCCCCTTTAAAAAAACACTCCGTTGCTTTCAGGTTGATTCCTCGTTGGCTCAGTGGTTCTGATTTATTTGCATTTTTCACATCTGTTTCCAAACAGGAAACATAAGTGAACATTTAGGGGCAGAGCAGGGCGGCTTGATGGAATGGACACTTTTAAGAATAACTGGGTCATATTAAACAGATCTAGTTCGGGAAACGATATAATCAGAGTTTGCCATCTGTGCTCGAAGGGCCGCACTTTTTGGTTTGAGCCCAGCTGTGATTGAAACAAACTCTCATCTCACTCACTTCAAAGGAAGAGAAAGAGGCGAATCCGGGGCCGAGGGAGGGCTGGAACAGTTTACGTAACACTTTTGGGCTTGTGGATCTCATGTTGGCCATGTGAGTATGTCTTCAATCGGTATCAATAGATTAAGTCTACTGGAAACCATTTAGTGAAGTATTAATTTTTTTTTATAAAGTTTTTATCTTTCTGATTTTTTTTTAGCAACTTTATTACTTTCAAACTTTTGGATGATATATCACCAAAAAAAATAAATAAATAAAAATTATAAATTGCCTTAATTTTTAAAGACCTCCTTTCAGAACGTGAAACTTCCTCCAATAATGTACTCCCGGACCCTAAGAGAGATCCACCAATCAGATAAGTCTTTGTTAGAAACAAGAATTGTGAAAAGAGTGGCACAAGCATCGCATATATTTTATTTTACATTAGAATTAATGACATATAGCTGACAGTTTTTTTTAAAATATTCTTTTATTTTATTCAGTTGTCATTCACAAAGCTATTCATGGGATAGATAGTTCATTCTCACAAAAGGTTTTGTTTTTCATCTTCAAGAATTTTTTTTGCTTCAAGCTAAAAGTAATATCAAGATTCACTTCAGAACTGGTTGGTTTGGTTTACATTTAGGAAAGGCTTCCTTTTAGGGCTTTACATTTTAAGGTAGAATAAAAAATTTCTTTCTATTATATAAAAAAAATAATAATAAAAGGTATGAAATGAGCTCTTTAAGATGTGAGACCAATTTTTTTTTTTTTTATGTACACAAAGTTTTGGAAGTGAGGAGAAATGAGGGCTTTCCTTTGTATGTGTGTTAACGAAAGCAAACAACAGAGAAAGACAACATTTGTTTGTGTTAAGATGCTTTATAGGTAGCACACCGTATGTTGTTAAACGTCATATGCATGTGACACTCACAGAACAATGTCGTCTTTGTTTCTGTTTTTGGATCCTAACAACAGGCCAGTCTAAATCTCCCCTGCGCCCATGTGTTTATCCAAATCTCAAACTGAAGCAGTTGGTTTATTCTTTGTTCCAGAGACTCTCCCATGAATATAAATATTCGAAAAAAGTCTGATTGAAAGTGTCAACAAAATCTCTTACCACAGTGTAGAATTGCAACACTATATTCTTTTCACCAGTTATTATGCTGTTACCTTCCTAAGCACTGATTGTCAGCTATTCTTTGTTAGTATTAATTATACATATGGGTCATTGACGAATAAGGTTTTAAAAAGTGTAAAAAAACCTAATGGAGAAATAATTAATTTTGAAGTTTTATTAAGTGTCAACAATGAGATTATGTGGTTTTTATAATCAATTACCACAGTTTTTGTCATTTGTTCTATAAGATGGAAAAAATTTGTCACGAAAAAGGTCATTCGGTTTAACCAAAATTTCAGTTTTACCAAATGATTATATTTTCAAACAATGTTAACATTCTGATATCTATCTTCTGATACAAGTTTTTAAAATATTACAACATTTTCCATGTTTTATTGCGGTTGAACCGAATGACCTGGGGCCTCATTTATAAAACTGTGCTAAGATTTCATCCTAAAAGTGTACGTAAGTGCAAAAGCTAGATTCTGCGTACGCACTGAAAAAATCAGATTTATAAAACCATGCGTACGCCAGAACCTGCGCACAAATCCCTTTATAAATCCCAGTCAGTGGAAGATTGCACGTACGTGCATCTCCACCCTGTCTCCTCCCCGAAATCACCATATATGGAGCTTAAGACGCCTAGTTTTACTATGCATAACCTTATCTGCATATCATTTCCATACATGTTCCCATCCACGTGACACCATTAACACCATCAAAGGTACAAAACATTGGAAAATATTAGATATGGACTATAAATCATCCAATATCCTCTTTATGTTTTAGAATGAATATATCTAAAAATACATAAAAACAAAATTGTATAAAATACTTGAGATAAAGTTTTTAGAATATAGTTGATTCATACATTTCCACTGGCCAAATATTTTAATTGTTTTAAACAATTCAAATCAAATTTATGCAGTTTTGCTGATAAGGTGAACATATCTTTTAGGAAGTTTATAGGCTACTTTTAGTGGAAACAGATAGGCCTACTTATTTATTGCAGTGTAAATACAATTGTCTGACTCGGCGCGTCACTAACAAAGTATTTTAAAAAGAAAACATGCAAATCTTACCGTTTTCCTCAAATTATATCCTTCAAATACAGTGGTAATTGTTTGAAGATGCCTTCACATGACATCAACACCTCCGTGCAGCTGCGGTTATACAGTAAGATATTATCATTGGAACTATTCAAACTGGACAACGGACCGTTCGACCATCGAATCCAGCAGTCTCTGCCATAATATCCAAGTTAAGTGTGCATCACTGATCATCGTTCTCGCTAAAATATTTTGTCATAACATCTGCAGTTTAGGCTAAAAATTGTGCGCCTATCACTCCTCGCTGTCATTAAAACAGCGTGTCACAGGAAAAGTGATCGAAAGTAACACATCTACTATCTAAATTCATATCATTTTTGTTTAACTTCTGCGTAATGACTGCGTGTAATTTCAGTGCTTATCGCCATTAGTGAAAGTGTAATATTAATGTAAATGTGTTTATCAAAATGAAAACGTGTTTCCACGTGAGTTTAAATCTTTTTATTATTATTATTATTATTTAAACTGTTATGGTGAACATGCATTGTATTTATAATTATGACTCATAATGAGAATTTAAAGTGGTTTTCCTTCATCTGCCATCAGTCCCTCAGCTCACCATCGGTGTCGCCAAACTGCTCAGTCTCCAAAATGTTCGTACGCATGGGTTTAGAGTTTGCGTGGAGGTGCGCAAATTTTCCCGTCAAGTTTGTTTTTATAAATCACAACTTATGCGTCGGAAGTGGCGTACGCACTTTCAGGGCCTGTTTTGTGCGTACGCAAAGTTTTATAAATGAGGCCCCTGATGTTTCAGGACATGCGCATGAGCAAGGGAAAACATGAATTTTTCAAATAGTTAAGAGAGGGTTGGTTACTTTGCTTCACAACCATGTGATCCTTTGCAGGTGTCTCAATGATGTCACATCCTGTCACATGATACTGACCGCATAACTTGATCCAAAATGGTCCCTTTATATTGGTTACTCTGAATTACATCAGTGAAATTCTTTTTTCCGGACATTCTTTCTCATAACAAAGCAACGACTTCTACACATAATTTTAATACCATTTTGCACTACGTTGATATATGATGTTATAAAATAATGCCAGAATAAAAAGATATACACATTTATTACATTTTGAGATATTTTAATCACAATGAAATGGCTTTATTGGCCTTTGGACAGTTAAAGAGAATGACCTTTTGACACTTCAAAATCTTTAAAATAGCTTTATATGTAGCAAAATATAATTAAAACCTTTTGGATTCAATAAAAGAGATCTAGTTGTACTACCTAACATACTTTGGATGTCATATCTTTGTTTTTTTATTATTATTAAGGGGATAAAAAAATGACCCGTCACGTCATTGACCCATATAATGCTACATTGCAGCACATCAGCTGCTCAATATGCACTCAATTGAATCCATACACTGAAAACACCCTCACAGTAGGGTTTATTTTGACATACAACTCAGAAAAACATTAAAATGAGCCAACATGTCTGTCATATTTATACAGCTGTATGACTTACCTGCTCTGGTGTAGGCAGTGGTTTGTATGTCTGTCGGTGGGGTTGATGCAGTCTGCCTCTAGAGCACAGAAGAAAAATAAATGTTCATGAGATACAAGGCATGGGTTTACAAAAATACTTTTTGATAGCAAATAGAATTCTCAAATAGAACTTGTGTGCATATATTTATCAGAAAAAATGTCAATATCTCACCACAGTGTGTTTCTGTTCATTTGGTACCAGAGTATGCAGAGTTGAGACCATTAGACACAGACAGACTATCATGAAAAATAAACTTTATATTATACACATGAATCACACTCAAATTCAGAAACACACTGGCATTTATTTGTCATTATAAGACAACGAATTCCTGCAGTTAGGGGAATATTGACAGACATGGAAAAAGATGTAGGAAGGGAGGAGATGAAGAGGGAGCACATGTGCACATCCTCCCTTTGTCCTGTTCAGCTGGATCATGACAGTCATTTCCTCAGAAGCGTCTAATTCCTTATTTATATCTACCGCATAATTTTGAAGAGGTCAACAGTATAATTTACATAATATTCCATTCTAATTTTTTTTTTTTTTTATGGTTTAAAGGGATAGTTCACCCAAAAATGAAAATTTTGTCACTATTTACTCACCCTCAAGTTGTTTCAAAACTTTATGAGTTTCTTTCTTCTGTTGAACATTGACATATTTTTTTCCTACTATGGAAGTCAATGGCTACTGTCAACTGTTAGATTACCAACATTCTTCAAAATATCTTCTTTTGTGTTCAACAGAAGAAAGAAACTCGTACAGGTTTAGAACAACTTGAGGTTGAGTAAATGATGACAGAATTTTCATTTTTTGGGTGAACTATCCCTTTAATACATTTAATATCATATAATAGCTATATATTATTATACAATAATTCTGGTGTGATCTCTAGTTAATTATATATATATTTTAAAATATTAATATTAATACATTTAAAATACAATTATATATATATATATGTAGCGCTAAATTTTTCATTAGAAACAGTTCTTTTCTAAATATATTGAAGATAGCTACGGTCTTCTTCATTCTGTCTTTGTGCATTCACAACCATTTTCTCTAGGAAAATGCTTCTGATTTTAAGTATCAAACACATAAAACTAAACTTTTATTCTGAAGGTTTCATATCTTACCCCAAAACAGTAGAGTCCCTTGTAGTTTTGAAGTAGTTATAGATGTGTGCTCCATTATGCTTTATTCCTGGGATACTTCTGTCTGTCTGTCCACCTCAGCTTGCACAAATCACATGTATGAACTCTTCAACAGGAAGACTCTATTAAAACAACAGGATGTGCTCATTTCCTTAAAGGGGTGGTGGATTCATACATGGAGAGACATTACAGAGTGGGCTGTCTAATATATCCCAATGTTGCCATCATTTGTCTCTCTGAATTTCCCTTGCACTCATATTCTCATCACTGTCACATACTCTCTTGCTCTCTCTCTGATTTATGTAACTGTCTGTTTTTGAAATTGTGTATTGTGTCATGTAAATTGTATATTGTGTCATGGCTTTGCATTGTGTAGCCTACATGGACCTTTCTAATGATTTATGCCCACCATTTTAAGTATTTATTGTGTGTGTGTTTTATAAATTCTTGACTATTCAAAGCATTAATAAAAACTGTTTTTCTATCTCTACCAAACATTTGTGGCTCTGCCAAACATATCAATTGATGTATGTTACTAAAGTATGTGGGGCTCATAAAGTCAGTGTGTTTGTTACTGCTTACCTTTGTTTAACACTAACAGCACTTTTGTTGTTTGTGATAAATTAATTTGAGGATGTTTCATGTTTTTTCTCTAACACTACTTTCAATCAATTTGAGTAGGAGAGTGGAAGGACTGAAGCTTTGAAATCAACAAGCATGAGCCAGAATTTACTTTTACTTTGGTTCATTTGTTTATCATGTAGAGTAGAGTATATATGATGTGATGTATGATGTTTTGGTCTAAGAAAATTGGCATTTATTCAGAACTGAGAAAACAGTGTGGAAATAAAGTATTAACAAATTATATATATAATATATATATATACACAAACACAAAGTTTATGTATGTTCCCCTATCGATGCTTCTGCATGGACAACAACAGGCTCCACATATTCGTTACATTTTAATTATGACATTTCCTTCAAATATTACACCAGAACTGGCTTCTGTGGTAGGTCTCACAGTGTTTATTATTGTAGAGTTGAGTAAGCAGCCTCAATCCAAACAGATTGTTTCTTTTAATGTTTCTGGCTGGGATTCGGTTAACCTCATCGGGCTCTACAGGGGGTCTTACCCCAGGTGCTTTGGAGAGTGAACTGTGCTTCAGTGAGGAGGGGAGAGATAAAGACTGATGACAAATCCACCCCTTGAGTATTGGCTCAGAGGAGTGTCTACCCTCACTATTGACGTACACAGAGCTACAACACTGCCATTGACGCATGTACACTATGACCACCACTGGCGTGCACTCGGTACAGCTCCGGAGTGATGCAAGAGGAGAAAGTATCATTCCCTTAGAGTTTACACACACACACACACAGATGTACAAGTCAACGTCATCTGGCGGTTCCCCCACTCTCACTCAGCTGGACTTGGTCTGGTGCCTTGTGAAGTTCTGAGGACCTAAATTACTTCCACATTTGATTCACATTAGTAAGGAGAGGCTTGTTTTCCACCCTTAATTGGTTTGCTCTGTTTATAAAGCAGATTAAGTTAGAGGGACAGAAAACACAGAGTTTATTTAGCAGTTCAGGACACTTGTATTTCTTAAAATTGGAGCTCCAAAAGACAAAATCTGAAGACTTCCTGATTCAATAATGTATTTTACACACAAGAATAGCTGATATTAACATAGGCTAGTGCTGACCTTGCCACAGTGATACTGTAATTCACGCAAATAAAGTTTAATGAAGTCAAAGAACTTTTTTTCCCCATAGAAACACACATGAAAATGCTCTTCAAGTTTGTGCACAGAAAACATGCTCTTTATTGTCCATGAATGCAATATGTAAAAAGTTATTTGATTTCAAACTATCCGTCATGACCCATGTAGTCCGATTCATGAAACAAATTATTCTTATTAGTTATTTTAATGAATCATTCAAAAAGACTCTCAATTTCTGGACTTTAGTTTGAATTCTTCACTGAATAAACTGAATCAACATATGACCTCATGTCAGTGACTATTTAGAGACTCAATTATGTTTTTTTTCTCTGTTAAAAAATATTTTTTGTTCTTAAATTAATTTAATCTTTGTGTTATTTTCTTTGTTAAAAGTTTAGATGGGACCTAGTTTGGGAACCTCAGTCTTAAGTCACTGAAAAGACAAAAAGTAAATAAATTAAAAAAATAAAATAAAATAAAAATTGGTACAAAAAAAATATTTAGTGGTAATAATGGCACATTATTACAATATAAAATAAGTGAAAGTTATTCCTTTTGTATTCAAATATTGTCGTACTGAAAGCTTGTTTACACGTTTGCATTTACATGCTTTAAAGGGATAGTTCACCCAAAAAAGAAAATTCTGTTATAATTTCCTCAAGTTGTTCCAAACCTGAATTAATTTCTTTCTTCTGCTGAACACAAAAGAAGATATTTTGAAGAATATGGTTAACCAAACAGTTGATGGACTACATTGACTTCCATAGCATGGAAAAAGAAATACTATGGAAGTCAATGGGGTCCATTAACTGTTTGCTTACCAACATTTTTCCAAATATCTTCTTTTGTGTTCGGCAGAAGAAAGAAATTCATTCAGGTTTGGAACAACTCGAGAGTGAATAAAAGATAACAGAATTTTCATTTTTGGGTGAACTCTCCCTTTAAAGACTCAGTATCTGGAGCTGTTCAACACCCTTTCAAATGTCATAGTTCCTATTATATTTCAATTCATCCTCTAAACTCCTTCCTCAGAGCAAAGAGCTCATCCCTCAGTACCCCACACACTGACTGATACTAATCTTCATTTGACGAGCCAAAACCAACATCCAGGGTTTACACTGCACATAATTAAAAACTTTCCAAAGATAAGACCTCCCTCTTATGTCTATCTTTCTGCCTGTGTTTGCTTCTGTTGTGAGGTCCAAGATAAACACCGGACTGCCCTAAGAAAACCCTTTTAGGATGGGCCCATTACTGGGATAAGGGTATGAGAAAAAATTGTGTTAACACTCTATCTATCACATTCTGAAGTGATGAGCAATTCCACCTCAACCCTACATCGACAGAAGAAGCTAAAACACCTGTACATTGCCAGTCTCACACACAATGTCAGTAAAAGAAAAAGTTTTAATTTTAAAAGAAAAAAAACTCTATTGAAAGTTGGAAACTGTAAACAGAACATTAACATCTGACAAACTATGTTCATTGCAAATGTTTTCACATGTTAGAATTTATCCTTGTCACTCAAAGGGATAGTTCACCCCAAAATGAAAAGTTCACCTTCATGTAGTTCCATGTATGACTTTCTTCTGTGGAACACAAAATAAGTTATTTTGAAGAAACAGTTTTGGCATCGACTTCCATTTTATGGACAAAAAACATTTCTCAAAATAAAATCTCAAAATCTCTTATGTTTCACAGAAGAAAGAAGGTCATTACATGCTTGGAATGACACAAGGGTGAGTAAATGATGACAGAATTTCATTCTTTCTTTCTTTCTTTTTCTTTTATTGAACTAGTCTACATACATCTTTTCTGCATGTATGAGTGTTAAAGTATCACGTGCACTAAGCGTGCAGCAAAAAGGGCATGCTCTACTACTGTCAATTTAAAAAGTTTTTCCCTAAACTATTAATCTTTGAAATCAAATATCACTTCCATGTTCCTGCAACACGACAAAATGTTTGTTCTTTCATTTGTAATTTAATGATATACAGGCAGGGAACTTATAGAGTCAATGAGACATTAAGCCAAAAATATTGAAAATAAAAATCCCTATGTTGGTCTAAGCCTTCTGTGAAACACAAAAGAAGTCCCCATTCACTTTCATTGCATATATTTCCATGTATGAAAGGTGAATGAAACCGTCGGTCTGCCTAACATCTCATTTTGTGCGTTTCACGAACGAAAAAAAGCCAAACAGGATTGGAACAGCTTGATCTTTAGTAAAACTTTTTATTTTTGGGAAAACTATCTCTTTAAAAAATAGGACCGAGATTAACAATAAATTGCTACATGGCGGCATCTAGCGGAATTATATNATGAATCATGATTCATTCATATATATATATATATATATATATATATATAAAATCCATTATTATAATATTACATGTGTAGTAGCAATATCATACTATTAAACTGTGTCGCTATCTCTCGAGCGCGTCCATTCAGGCGCGTTCTCGTTGGGTCACATGTGATGTGCAGAGAAGGGCAGAGCCTTCTGCGTCGCGCGGTGGGTGGACCTCACGCTGTATGGCAGGCGGAGTTGGCATATAAAACTATGGTTAACTATCCATAGCTAAATATATTTGAGATAGTTACAATGTCTATTTCGACGAGTCATAATTATATTTAGACTAGTCAGAATGATAATTAGAGATATCTGCAATTATAATTGCACTAGTCTAATCTGCTGTTGTTTGACGTGGGACTGAATTTACTCATAATTACTTCATAGATTATTAAATAATATCTGGATTCATTCATATGGTAAAAGATCTCCAGCATGCAAAACGGATCAACTGGAATGTTCAATAAAGACAGAGACCAGCAAACTGCTCGTCTTATTTCATCATACACTGTGAAAAGACAAGACTGAAGAACAGTGTTTCTACACCAAAAACGTGAAATATATTACAAATAAATGCGTGACGGACAAGTAAAATATTTCAGAATCAAGGCAGACTCAATCAAAAAAGGTGAAGGCAGATTTTAAAAAGATTACAAATTAGTAAAAGTTTAACTAGCATTAACATGTACTGATGACATTGATTAGTACATTACATTGTGTATGAATTGTCTTCTGTGTCGACGCAGGTTTACTCGTGTCATTAAGGTAATAGCCCACAAGGTAGGAGTATTGTATTATAAGTAAGGAATAATTGACTCGGGGCCGTTGAATTCTTAGAAAATAATGCACACCCGAGGTGGTAATGCGGCCACGACGCAAAGCATTATTTTCTAAGAATTCAACGGCCCCGAGTCAATTATTCCGCTTATACGGTTACTACACCTCAAGACACTGTTTCAATGGTGTATTTCAAGACATTTGTCAGGTTTTTGTCCATAAAACACTCTTGTGTGTGAGACTAATTTCTTACGCATCTCATCCCAAGCCTCTGTTGCTAATTCCAAAACGTCATTTCAGAACAAGTAACGGAAGCTTGAGCCTTGATAGCAGAATAATACAGTTGAGACAGTTATTGACACAGTTGAGAGAGAGCTCTACTAATAGCGAAACTATAAGTTTATCTCAAGAACCGCACAGTTATTACTTCGCTGGTGAGTCATGTATCTTAAGTTGCTAAACTATTTTACTCTGATTAATTTGTCAGAGCAGCCCTGACCAAACGTTTCTGTATGAGTGTGTGTCCGTACTATACAGTACATGAGTACATTTGAAAGAGAGAGAGAGCGGGCGAGAAAGTAGGCATATGCGCTTTCAGGGCACAATGAAATGTATTTTTTGGCAAAAACTATGACAATAATTTGTCATTTTCATCCTATTGTTTACTATATTTATTTGCTTGGTCATTGTGGGTTTTTGATCTTTTGCAGTTGTAGGCTGTAAGGAACTATTGAAATAACTGAAATCATTTGGCGAAGTGATATGGAACTGTAATGCGGTTAAGACCTGCTAGAGCCGTGCATTTCCCTGAAAATAATTGCACACCTTAGAACGTTGGTCAACCAATCAGATTCGAGCATTCAACAGCCCCATAGTATAATGAAATGTTTAAGGTGGGGCTTATAGCAAAGATGTATTTGCATGCATGTTTCAGACATCTGTAAATTAATTTGGACCTGTAAGAATGTTAATTCCAGATATATCTACATTTAAATTCTTCCCAGTCACAAAGGTAAATGCAGATATCTCCAAAGAAAGGTCTTTATAGTCAAACATCAGATTGAGATATCCATAATTAAATTGCAGATATCTTTTAAGTGAGATTTGAATTCCAATTCAAGATATCTCTTAAGTTTTGCCTAATCAAAAGTCCAAAACTACAATTGTACGGACGGTGTTTGAAAGCACACGGAAGTGTTTGAATTTGAAAGCATTTTGAAAGCGGGAGCGTTTGAAAGCAGGCGTCTATCAGCGGACTGGTCCGTGTGTATCTGTACTTGGCGAAGAGCGTCATTGATGACTTTTTACAAAGTTTTTGAAGCGTTGATCATCAAAGCCAATCACAGACATATCCTGAGGAGCACGTCAACACAATGGCCAATCAGAGGTGTTTATGAATCCGCTCAACAGCGCTCAAAGCATCACATATTTAAAATTTCAGTACCGACTAGGTACCGTAGTCAGTACTTTTGGCAACTCTAATTATAGTCAGAATCATGTTGTAGATATCTTACAACAAATCAAAATTGCAGAACAGATGTCTGGAATTGGAATTTTGACTAAATTACTACTAGAAGAGCCAGGGGTACTTAAAGGGATAGCTCACAAAAAAATATATTA